>NDXB01000042.1:43648-71581 GCA_002631895.1 Agapornis roseicollis
GGCAGGGACCCCTTCCACTGGAGCAGCTTGCTCCAAGCCCCTGTGTCCAACCTGGCCTTGAACACTGCCAGGGATGGGGCAGACACAGCTTCTCTGGGCACCCTGTGCCTGCGCCTCAGCACCCTCACAGGGAACAGCTTCTGCCTAAGAGCTCATCTCAGTCTCCCCTGTTCTGGCAGGTTCAAGCCATTGCCCTTGGCCTGTCCCTGCAGGCCCTTATCCCAAGCCCCTCTCCAGGTTTCCTGCAGCCCCTTTAGGCACTGGAGCTGCTCTGGGGTCTCCCTAGTGACAGATTCCACCCTCAGGAATTCATGAGCCATCTCTGACTGTTTTCTGAGCCCACTTCGGGATCCCATCAGTACATTTCCACTTGCAAAGCAAACAGGGTGAAGGTGGGGCTGGCAGCGTCTCACTGCAGATGCTCACGGAGATCCCTCCTCTGGCAGCTCCTCAGCTTGCACAAACATTGCCTTGGTTTACTTTCCTTCACACAAAGCATTTCACTTGGGGCATCAGCTGACACAAACCTCCCTGCAGCAGCTTCCTCCTACGCTACAAAGAACTTGCTCCCTTGTTTGTGAGCCACCTTCTTGCACTCCACCAGCAGACACGTCCCACTGGGCTCCCAGCACACCTGGACAGAGGCAGCTCCCAGCTTCCTCCTCACTCTCCTCTCTCATCAACTGAACTATTCAAACACTGTCGATGTTGGAGTTGCTGCTTCTGGCCACACAGGGTGGCAGGAGGCTGCAGGTGAGAACAAGTCCAAGAGGAGTGACTCAGCCCTGGGTACATACCCCACACAACCCAGGCTGAGCAGATCTGCTTTGCCTCCATCACCTCCTTGACCCATTAGAATAAACTGAGAGGAGATTGTTATTTTTTAGGGCAATATTTTCACTCTGTTGGCACGCTCACCCCTCCAGACTGAAAGAAGCTTCTGTTCCATGCTGCATTCAAGCCTTCAGGCCATGACATTCCCATCTTCACAACACACTGAGCTTAACTTGAGCCAGGACAAACTCTTTATGGAGGCACTCACACAGCAGTTGAGCTGTGGAGGGTGGTCACGTCCTCTCCTGCAGCAGGACATGGCACTGAACCCCGGTCCTGCATGGGGTAGACATCTCAGATGTTCCCACCAGACCCAAGACACCATCAGGCCCAGATGTATTGGATTTGCACTGCACCCATATTCCCATATAGCCAGCAAAGTGATTCCCAGAGTATGAGCTGTCCCAGCACAAACATCCCCCAGGCTCCTCCAGTACATCAGAATCATGGAATGGTTTGGTTTGGAAGGGGCCTTAAAGCTCCTCCAGTCCCAACCCCTGCCACAGGCAGGGACCCCTTCCACTGGAGCAGCTTGCTCCAAGCCCCTGTGTCCAACCTGGCCTTGAACACTGCCAGGGATGGGGCAGCCACAGCTTCTCTGGGCACCCTGTGCCAGCGCCTCAGCACCCTCATAAACCTTCCTGGCTTTAAATCAAACCCCAGCTCATCCCCTGTATAACAATTATGCCTTCCACAGCTTCCTTTTAAGGTTCACTATCAGATGCTGTCTAGCTCCTCTTACAGCAAAGGTTGTTCCTTACAACAGCTGCCACCACCACCAGCTCCAGGGATCTTCAGAGCACTTGAGCTGCAACACACAGTCACAGGGAGCCTTATCCCAGACACTCCCTTAGGGCCAGGCCAAGGGCAATGGCTTGAACCTGCCAGAACAGGGGAGACTGAGATGAGCTCTTAGGCAGAAGCTGTTCCCTGTGAGGGTGCTGAGGCACTGGCACAGGGTGCCCAGAGAAGCTGTGGCTGCCCCATCCCTGGCAGTGCTCAAGGCCAGGTTGGACACAGGGGCTTTAACTTTCACCTTTCCCTTCATGTGAGAGGGGAAGACACTGAAACCACACTGAAACAAACTCTGATGCTCCCCAGTGTTGCCTGTGGCTGGTGGTTTCTAACATCCATCACTCAAATCAATATTTGTTGTTAACACTAAAGGATATCAGCATGGACCTGCTTGGAAAGTTGCTCTGTGCTAAGAAGGAGCTCCAGGAGAAGTGGTAGCAATGAGGAAAAGCTTTGAAAAACCTCTTTCAGCAGAGATGAAAGGGTCCCCAAGCCAAATGAACCTTCCAGGCATCGAAAGCTAAACAGCAGCAAAGTCCTGAGCAGAGAATAAGAATTCTTGCTCAGATACACATAACTATGTGCTTTGATGTCTCTGCTGAGAAGCCGGGTCCAATTCAGTGACGTGCTTTGAGCGCTGTAGCAGCAGCATCATGAGAACAGGATGGCCCACGGTGGAAGAAGCAGGTGGTGATCAATCCATGCAGGATGAAGGGCTGCACGAGCCCTGATCAGACACGAGGGGGAGCGAGAGCCTGCGGAAAAGATCCCCAAGTTTGAGCCCTGAGCTGTGAAGGGAAATGGAAGAAAACCAAGAAGCCTTCGACCGGCTTCGCGGGGTGGGGGGGAAGGGAAGATGCAGAAGCATCTTCCAGCCTTCAAGCATGAGCTGTCTGGAGATCAATGGAGATCGGCAAGAGGTTCGTAACCTTCTCCTGGTGTCCCTGAGCTGATGCCCCAAATTCTCCTAAATCCCCACCCCTTGTCCCACTGTGGCACAACCCAATCAGGTGGGAGATGCCATCACAGCAGCACCCAGAGAACATGGGATGCCTCCATTCTCCCAGTGCTGGTGTGCAAAGAGCAGGTTCTAAAGTGTCCCATTTTAAGCCTTTCAACCAAGTTACCACCAGAATTGTCTTTACAGGAGATACATAACTTCTACAGAACTTCTGGGTTTATAGAGTATCAGTTTATCATGAATATTGCTACAGCCCAGACTGTTAAGACCTTGGACTGAGCATTTCCATTATGGAATCCCAGACTGGTTTGTGTTGGAAGGGACCTTAAAGCTCCTCCAGTCCCAACCCCTGCCACAGGCAGGGACCCCTTCCACTGGAGCAGCTTGCTCCAAGCCCCTGTGTCCAACCTGGCCTTGAACACTGCCAGGGATGGGGCAGCCACAGCTTCTCTGGGCACCCTGTGCCAGCGCCTCAGCACCCTCACAGGGAACAGCTTCTGCCTAAGAGCTCATCTCAGTCTCCCCTGTTCTGGCAGGTTCAAGCCATTCCCTTGGCCCTTGTCCAAAGTCTCTCCCATTTTGCAAGACTAGGGCACAAAGCTCTTTCCAAGACTCCAGCAGCGGTTTTACAACCATTTTCCACTCATCCTTGGGGCTATGTGGGTGCAGTGAACCAGGGAAAAACTCAGGGCTCCAGCTCAGCACAACAACAGATAGAAAGATAGTTGGTATTTTTAATACAAACAGGTCACCGCCTGGCCCCACAGCAAGAAGAGTACAAGTTACTGCATGAGACAGGCAGCGTAAAGCAAATCCTCTTCCCCAAAGGGGAAAACTACATTTGGAAGCTCTTCCCATTTAGACTCTTCAGTGACACCTATAGAATCTGCTCGTATCAGCTCTTCACCCTCCTCAGCTACTACAAATACTAGAACTCATTTTACTGCCAACTTACTCCACTCTGGCAGCTCTGTCTCACACTTTGCCTTGAAGAGAGCCCAATCCCTAAATACCCATAGTTCTGTTGACTCTGAACCATCAACTAAGCTTAGTTAAAGAGTGTGCAGAAACTAAAGGCTAGGCTTTAATTTTAGGTAGGACAATCTCCAGTTAGGGCTGAAATCCAAGCAAGGACCATCTTCACAGACAGGAATAGCTCCTGGCATCATATTTAGTTATAATGGTGTAACTAATGTTTATATATTTAAGTATATAATGGTCTAGGTGTTATGATTATATCTACAAAAGATGTTGACTTGCACATGGGCTTCAAGGAACATAAGTTATTTAACAGCTACAAATCTGTTACTAAATGAAGATGATGGTGAGGATGCTGCAAGGGCTGAAGCCAGGCTGAGAGAGCTGGGCTGGGGCAGCCTGGACAAGAGAAGGCTCCTGAAGGGGAGACCTCAGAGCAGCTCCAGTGCCTAAAGGGGCTGCAGGAAACCTGGAGAGGGGCTTTGGACAAGGGGTTTGGAACTGGGTGAAGCTCCCTTCCAACCCAACCATTCCATGACTCCATGCAAACAAAGCCTATCTTCATGAGTAGATCCACATTTAGTCCCAGGAATGTCACCCAGCAGAGCACGTCCCCTCCAGCCGTGAGATGACAGCAGCAGACTGATGGAGTTGTCTCACTGCAGACTCACTCCAGCTTCCTGCTCCTGAGAAATCCCACCTCCCACACATGGATCCCGGGCTGCTGAGGGAAATGCCAACGTGCCGAACTGGAGCTGGGAATGCCAATCCTCAGTGCTGTCAGACAAAAGAGGGAAATGAAGTGAATGAGCAAAGCTTTAACCAGTGGACCTTGGCGTAATGAGAAACAGCCCCTCAAAATGTAATGACAGGGCATCCCTCCCTGGCTTTCTGTTTTCCCATGGGAAGGAAGCTATAGGGTCTGAAAAGGAAAAGGAAAAGCTTCAAATGCAGCTTTGCTCCAAGCACTACTTCATCCTGCACAGTCTCCAAGAGCAGAAAGCAACTGGACATGAGGACATCCAACAGCAGGGGCTGGAGTAAGGAGAAGAAACAATTTTGCTCATCTAATACTGCTGTTGTGCTCATAGATTGACACAGAGGCACATGAGGAACAGTTTGAGTCAAGTGTGCAGCAAATACAACCAAGGGTTTATCTGAAATCTACCCCAAACACGGGGTTTAGCCCCATGATCTCACTCAGCCTCTGCAGGTTGGCACCTCCTCAGGGCAGAGCTACAGTGCTTTGTCCAGGCAAGATGCTCATGAGTTTTACACCACTGAGTGCATCCCTCCCCAGTGTTAACGAGTCTTTACTAATCCGATCAAAGGTCCCTGATCACACGGAGATTAGAGCCTCAGCCACCACCTCAATCCCCAGTGATGGATGCTGGGTCTTCATTTTCCCATGGTCCAAATTGGGACCCATCTTGACTATGCTCCACCACCATGTGACATCTTTAATGGGTATTAAACCCAACCGACCACAGAGCTGACCCCTGTTTAGCACATCTAAGCCAGGTCTATAAACCCGTGTTTGGCTCACACACATCTTCCTCCAGTAATTCCCTTGACTGCTTACCCTTAGGGTTAATCCCACTTAGAACTTTCCGTTATAAACCACCGGATTACCAGTTTTCCTGCCTTCAGTTTGGTCTGTTGGTCCCCCTTGTCATCAAGTTCCTACTAAGTCTCCTCAATACCCTCAGCAAAATCATCCTCTTGGCATAAGGGAAGTTCTTCAGTATATGAACCTCCTGGGACATGTTGTGGGTTAATTGCTGCTACCAGAAATAAAGATATTTGCAGAAACCACATTATCAATACTTAAACCAAATCTAAGTCATCGTCCATCCATCCATCAGTCTGTCCATCCGTCCCTCCATCCCTCCCCAGCTTGGATTCTTTATTCTTTAAGTCAAGCTTTCTGTCACAGCAGTCATTCTAGGCCGGAAGAGTGGGCTCACAAGAACCTTATGAAGTTCAGCAAGAAGAAGCAGAAGGTCTTGCACCTGGGAAAACAAAATCCAGGAGTGCAGCGGAGGTTGGGATCTACCTAGGGGATTAGCTCTGGGAAAAAGGATCTGGTGGTCCTGTAGGACACAAGCTCAATATGGGGGAAGAGCGTGCTGCTGCAACCAAGAAAGTCAATGGGATAATGGCGACATCAACAAGGACATCACCAGCAGAGATAAAGATGTCCACTCTATTCAGTGCTTGTCAGGCCACACCTGGAGTACTGTACTCAGTTTTGGTCCCTGCTAAACGAAAAAGATGTGGATGGGTTGGAGAGGGTACAGAGAAGAGACCCAAAGATGATCCAAGGACTGGGCAGTGTGTGAGGAAAGGCTGGGAGAGCTGGGCTGGGGCAGCCTGGACAAGAGAAGGCTCCTGAAGGGGAGACCTCAGAGCAGCCCCAGTGCCTAAAAGGGCTGCAGGAAACCTGGAGAGGGGCTTGGGACAAGGGCCTGTAGGGACAGGCCAAGGGCAATGGCTTGAACCTGCCAGAACAGGGGAGACTGAGATGAGCTCTTAGGCAGAAGCTGTTCCCTGTGAGGGTGCTGAGGTGCTGGCACAGGGTGCCCAGAGAAGCTGTGGCTGCCCCATCNCGGGGAGACTGAGATAAGCTCTTAGGCAGAAGCTGTTCCCTGTGAGGGTGCTGAGGTGCTGGCACAGGGTGCCCAGAGAAGCTGTGGCTGCCCCATCCCTGGCAGTGTTCAAGGCCAGGTTGGACACAGGGGCTTGGAGCAAGCTGCTCCAGTGGAAGGGGTCCCTGCCCGTGGCAGGGGTTGGGACTGGAGGAGCTTTAAGGTCCCTTCCAACACAAACCAGACTGTGTTGAATGAACAGAGCACAGTAAGTACAAACTCCCTTTATTAATACAGAGTTATTGGGAAAGGAAATAAAGCAAACCCCAGTGGGTACAGAACAAATGTCCTCTGAGAGGGAGGGAAGCAGCTCCAGTAAATGAAACAAGGGAGCTTTCTGCTCTGTACTTCCTCCAGGTTAATGAGGCCTCAGTGAAATCAACTCTGACAAGTGCCATTAACATCCATTAATTGAGGCATTCCAAGCCTTTAGCATCCAGCACAACACAGGGAGCACGTGTGTTGGCTACAACAGCCCAGGAGGAACAAAAGCTCTTGGTGAACACTTCTGTTCAATGCCCCAGTCCACAGAAAGCCCTTGAGAAGCTCAAGCCTGCTCTTAAACATGGATTTTCTCTGACAACCTCCTGCTTCCAAGGCTGGATGTGGGATCACCAGACTCCTCAGGGTCAGGAACGGTTTATTCAGCTTGTCTCTTCATCCCAAGCAGTTACGAACCAACTGCATTCACCAATGATGCTACATCTAAATCCAGATCTACCTAAAACACTGCATCAAAAACCTGACTTTAACAGCAAGGGAGTTATTTTCTTCCTCAGATTTATGCCCTTCTTTTGAAGACAGCTCTGGAAAACACACACAGCAGCATGTTTCCATCCCACTTATAGTGATTTTCTACCCTGCTGGTTCCTGATTTCCCTTCCCACCTATAGCTCTCAAGGGTTGGGATACACCAGAGACTCCCCTCCTCTCCCATCTCTCAGCAAAACCCATCACAACCCACGCTTTGCAAGTTGTTCTAACCAAATCTAACAGCAATCAGGTTGAAAATGAAGGTATTTTTTATACTTTGAATGCTAAAGGAGCCATTATCAAAACCTGCACAGTTAACAGCCCTCTGAGCTTCCCTGTGGAGACATCACCCCTCTTGGAGCAAACAGGAGCTCTCCTCATGTCACTGCAATGAGAGCCACCAAACACTCCAACAAATCATAATGAACCCAACTTTATAACCAAAGAGGAATGAGAGGTGCAGGTAAATCAATGAAGCTTTCTTCAAGGGCGTTGAAAGCTTAAGCAGAACATTTAAATCCATGTGGGATAGTTCAAATGAGACTAATGAGGGATTAGGAACAATTTCTCTCTCTAAACCAGAACGCTTTGACAGTTTAAAAGGAAAATGCTTTAGTCTTTGTACGTAGGTTTAGCATTTACTCCTATGCCTGGGAATGGGATACACAAGGTGACAAGCTGTTAAGACACATGGAATTCATAGTGCAAGGACTGAGAATTCTAAAGGAAGCAACAAAATCCAATGAAGAATCTGTCCTTTAATATTTGGAGAATCATGGAATGGTTTGGGTTGGAAGGGACCTTAAAGCTCACCCAGTCCCATCCCCTGCCACAGGCAGGGACCCCTTCCACTGGAGCAGCTTGTTCCAAGCCCCTGCGTCCAACCTGGCCTTGAACACTGCCAGGGATGGGGCAGCCACAGCTTCTTTTATTCCCAGGAAGGGATGCATTTCCGGGACCAGTGCTGTCACTGAGTGCAGGTTGGCTCTCACAGGACAAGTTGTCTCTGACTCTGCAAAAGGCAAACCTGATTCAGCTCAGGAAACTCAAACCATCACTGCCACAGGGTGCCCAGAGAAGCTGTGTCTGCTCCATGCCTGGCAGTGTTCAAGGCCAGGTTGGACACAGAGGCTTGGAGCAACCTGCTCCAGTGGAAGGGGTCCCTGCCTGTGGCAGGGGTTGGAACTGGAGGAGCTTTAAGGTCCCTTCCAACCCAGACCAGTCTGGGATCCCATGAACTGCCAAAGACTCATCTCAGCAGAACAAGAACCGTTGCCTTCATGACAGAAACAAGTTGCCTCCAGCAGATCAAAGCTTGCTGTCACTCACACTTGGGAAGGTTTTTAAGGATAAGCCAAGCTGTAAATTAATATTAGCTCCCAGTCCCAGAGGCATTTCATGAGCAGTTTAGGAAACACCCCCTGCAAAAACAGGTCCTAAGTACACCCCAGGCTTTGCCCTACATAACCCCAGAGCAGCAGTATCAGTTTACTACAGGTGCACGCTGCAGCAGCAGAGTATAACTCTTCTCTGCCCTGGCTGCACCTACACAAAACCCAACTGATGTCTGTTCAAGAGCAGTTTCCTCCCAAAGAATTACCCAAGTGGCTTCTGACCATGTGAGAGCAAAGGGCACACCACCTATGGATGCTGCATGTGCTGAGGTGCTGCTGACTTTGAACCAGGGGCTTATTTCCAGAGTGACAGATGAGGTCACAGAGCTCAGATGCTAACACTGCCTTGCAGGAATGAATAAACCATTCACAGTATGTATTACAGACCATGTAAGGGGATATTCCTGCAGAAGATGAGATGTCAGTGCTGTAAATCTTGAATGATCCAACAGGATATTCAGTGTACTTCAGCTGCTACTATCACTACATGGAGTAACACAGAAGCAATAACTGGATTGAGGGAGCTCTAATGACATTCTAAAACCATTTAAGCTTTACTCTCTTGGTGTGAGATCTTGGTAAATTTAGATTAAGATCTGGGAATCATATAATCACAGCCTGGTTTGGGATGGAAGGGACCTTAAAGCTCCTCCAGTTCCAACCCCTGCCACGGCCAGGGACCCCTTTCCACTGGAGCAGCTTGCTCCAAGCCCCTGTGTCCAACCTGGCCTTGAACACTGCCAGGCATGGGGCAGCCACAGCTTCTCTGGCCACCCTGTGCCAGCGCCTCAGCACCCTCACAGGGAACAGCTTCTGCCTAAGAGCTCATCTCAGTCTTCCCTGTTCTGGCAGGTTCAAGCCATTCCCCTTGGCCTGTCCCTACAGGCCCTTGTCCAGGTTTCCTGCAGCCCCTTTAGGCACTGGAGCTGCTCTCAGGTCTCCCCTTCAGGAGCCTTCTCTGCTCTTGGCTGCCCCAGCCCAGCTCTCCCAGCCTGGCTCCATATTGGAAGCACAGGATTCCTGGTTTCACACACAGCTATTCAGGTTTGCTAGAGCAGCACCATATAGGAACATACGCTCTGGCTTTTCTGCTATCAGCCCTGTGATGGATTCCCTCATTCTGTTCTCCCATCACTATTAGAGTAACTGCTAGGCACGCTGACAAGGAGCAGAGCAGAGCAGTAATCACCACCTCCCCTGCCTCCTACACAGGACGCGGTGTCCTCCTCGCTGCCTGGAGCTCTGCATCATGCGGTTGGTTCCCAAGCAGCAGCCACACGTGCGGCAGCGTCTGGGTGAGCTGGTGCCTGTGACTGCATCAGAGTCGCTGTCTCCTGGAGAAAGGGGGAGTTCTGTGGGCTGGGAGCAGGGAGAATTACACACAGGAACATCTACTGCTTTCAGGCAGGTTTAGCAGCGTGTGATGGTGAGTGATTGGAGTTCTGTGCAAAGATCGGCTCTGAAGCATGCCCGGTGCTGAGCACTGAGGTTTAACGAACTGCAGATTGAATAGCTTTTGCCTGAATAACACAGAACCACAGGAAGGGTTGGAAGGGACCTTAAATCTCCCCCAGTTCCAACCCCTGCCACGGGCAGGGACACCTTCCACTGGAGCAGCTTGCTCCAAGCCCCAGGGATGTGAAGAAATGGGAAACCCTGCAGTAAGGGATTGCTTTTTGTGATGACTGAGCCACTCATGGAGTATATTTATTAGAGGAGAGGCTGAGCTGAGCTCTTAGGCACAAGCTCTTCCCTGTGAGAGTGCTGAGGTGCTGGCATAGGGTGCCCAGAGAAGCTGTGGCTGCCCCATCCCTGGCAGGGTTCAAGGCCAGCTCGGACACAGGGGCTTGGAGCAAGCTGCTCCAGTGGAAGGGGTCCCTGGCCGTGGCAGGGGTTGGAGCTGGAGGAGCTTTAAGGTCCCTTCCAACACAAACCAGTCTGAGATTCTATGATTTAACTTAAAACCAACTATATCAGGTTACTGACTACACAAAACCAAACGTATTATCATATCAATAACACGTTTCCTTTCTGCAGTCATCTGCAGAGTATCACGAGGCTGCAGACTCTCAAGTGACCACCAAAACCCCATGGACATGTTGTCCCAGTTATGTACTGCAGGAAGATAGCTCCTATAGTGGTCACAACACTACACATTACATAGACAATTACACCTGAATTGGGGATTCCAGGGGGAATTCTAGTATGCACAAGACTAAGATGCCCCATTCCCAGTACTGCTGCTCTGGTTTCATCTCCAGAAGTGTCACTTGGATTGAAACCCCACTGCATATCCCAGTGTGCAGCTGAACAGCCACAGGGCTGCATGTCCCAGAGTATCCATTTCCACACATCAACACTCAACAGCTCCATTATACAGTTGGAAAACTCAGTAGATCCCCTATGGCTCCTGTGGATAACTCCCCTAATGCTCCACACAGAAAACCCACTGTACAGTTGGTTACACATGTAAGGGACTGGAGCTGAAAGGAGGTACCTGATGGGACAAAGCAAAGGCTTTGTACTGGGTGGGACGTGGTGTTCCCACACCTGCAATGGAACACTATTCCCAGATTAAAAGCCATACTGAGACCCAGAGCAGTTGGAATGTATTTAAATCAGAAGCTATTCTCAGCTTTCATGCCCACTTACAACTAAAAGCATGTACTAATTTAAGGGGGAAATAATGAGAGTTTGAGAGCCTGGTTATCTTCACTACAAGTACTGGGTGTCCTTTTCCAGAGTTTTCCCTGTTCCTGTGGTCTCCTCAAATCTGGTGTTCTTCCATCTGCTTTCCTCTGTCAAACTGTCCCTGCTCTTGTACTAATACACAGACAATTATGAAAGCAAATCACTACAGAAATCAAGTAGGATGCTGCACATACCAGATCCTAACCAAGAAACTACTGCTAAAAGCATCCCATTACTTACAGAGTTTTCATTGTAACACAGCCTGAATTTCTGGATTATTTGCTTGGTTTTAATGGAAAAGATGTTAAACCGCATGGGTTTTGGCAGGACTGTGGATGCACAGTGACTGCAGCTACAAGAGCTGATATTACCACCCCTGGCCACTCATAGCAACCACCCCAGTCAATGTAACCGCTCCTCCAGTCTGCCCAGTGAAAGACTTCTGGGTGCTCCCCATGTGGTTAAGTCCAAATGAGTTGAAGTCGGGTGTGGGGTGAGGAGAAGCTCCCCATGACCCGGCTTCAGTGTGTGCTTGAGCCCAGAACCCCTCCATGTGCTGGGCTGCACCCCCAGAGTGTGAGCAGCAGCTCAGGGAGGGGATCCTGCCCCTCTGCTGCGCTCTGGGGAGACCCCCCCTGCAACACTGGGGCCTCCATCACCCCATGAGAAGGGGCTGAAGAGGAGGAGGTGATGTACTTTGTGGTTTTCCTCATCCACTTCCATGTACACATGCAGGTTATGGTGAGAGAACTGAGGCTTGAGGCATGTTGAGCCCTGAAGGAGCAACCTGCATCACTTGTTTTCCAATGTGATTGGCTGTGCAAGCAGAACAAGGCAGTGGCCAAGCTGGTGCTTGAGTTCCTCCTCTCTCCTCATCTCTGCTCTGTAAAATGTCCATGTTGATCACAAGGAGAATCTTTGAGTTATTCTATTGATCCTGACCTACCCATTTAATCACCAATACGGCTCTAAATGCCTTAAAATTACCTTGGATTCAGAATTGTCTGCTTATATAAAATACCACTTTAAAAAGACAAGATTCCAGACAATTTTGGCAGCTGTGTACAGATCTTTCGAAGACAGATATTCCAGTTAATAGCCCCTTCTCAAGCAGAACATGACTAATGTTGCAAGTCTTGCCATGCATGTCAATTCGCTGCCTTCATGTGTGCTGCTCCCCCATCCACAGCTTTCTATAGAGACTGCAGATTCCCTCAGGGACTGAAACTGTCTCTCCAAAGTGCTGCAGGTCTGATATATCACACAGAGATGGAGATACTGTCTTCCAACCATGGTGGTATATGTCAGAATGAGCTGGCTTGGTAATAACCTACTGCAGAAGTCATTTTATCATAGAATCATGGAATGGTTTGGGTTGGAAGGGACCTTAAAGCTCCTCCAGTTCCAACCCCTGCCACGGCCAGGGACCCCTTCCACTGGAGCAGCTTGCTCCAAGCCCCTCTGTCCAACCTGGCCTTGAACACTGCCAGGCATGGGGCAGACACAGCTTCTCTGGGCACCCTGTGCCAGCGCCTCAGCACCCTCACAGGGAACAGCTTCTGCCTAAGAGCTCATCTCAGTCTCCCCTGTTCTGGCAGGTTCAAGCCATTCCCTTGGCCTGTTCCTACAGGCCCTTGTCCCAAGCCCTTCTCCAGGTTTCCTGCAGCCCCTTTAGGCACTGGAGTTGCTCTGAGGTCTCCCCTTCAGGAGCCTTCTCTTGTCCAGGCTGCCCCAGCTCAGCTCTCTCAGGCTGTCAAATATACTTTGATAATCTCTGGTTTGAACAGGCATCAAAACCTGCTTCAGGAC
The DNA here is from genome assembly GCA_002631895.1 of Agapornis roseicollis. NCBI lineage: Eukaryota > Metazoa > Chordata > Aves > Psittaciformes > Psittacidae > Agapornis > Agapornis roseicollis. The sequence goes on from NDXB01000042.1 coordinate 56,512, forward strand.
CTTGCCAAGGTCTGCTCTCCATTTCAGCTCCCCCATCCATAAAGTGATAATAAAATAATAACTTCCAAGAAAATGTAAAGCCAAAGTCTTTGGGAATTTTCAGGGCTCATTTGAGAATCTGAGCCCTTTAAAAGTGCCACAGCAAAGCTCCCAGTAGCTGAACTTCAGCTCAGTCTCTGTGTTCAGCAGGGTTAGTAGGAGATGCTTAGAAATTGATTTAATGAATAAGGAGATGGAAATGGGCTTTAATGAATAAGCCAGAAGCAAAATTGAAAGGAGCAATTTAAAAGACAAAGATTTCTAAGTACCACCCGTTGGAACAAAGCACATCCACACATTTAAATGTAACCTACCAAGATAATGGAAGAGAAAGTCTGAAGCATCAAATGTGTGTGGGCTTAATAAAGGGACAGGGAAAGCCTGGTGAAAAGCCCAAGTTAATGGGGATGTGGGAAGAGGTAATCAGAACTGCCTCTGCACAGGGAGGTTAAGAGCTGAACCATTTGGATCTCAGCAAGTATCTGTCTATAATTTCCCTAACAGAAGAGAATGAATCTGATGTTTGTGAGCTCCTCTGATATTCCCACTTGAGATAAAGAGACGTGCAAGAATGAGGGGAGTTTAAAAAGGGCTGATTAACTATTTGTAATACACATAAGGAAAAGGTTTTACACAAATAATATCACCTCAGCAATGCCTAACATGAAATCCTAGACTGGTTTGGGTCGAAGAAACTTTAAAGCTCCTCCAGCTCCAACCCCTGCCACAGGCAGGGACCCCTTCCACTGGAGCAGGTTGCTCCAAGCCCCTGTGTCCAACCTGGCCTTGAACCCTGTCAGGGATGGGGCAGCCAAGTCCTCCTCAGGGCTGCTCCATCCATCCTCTTCCCAGCCTGTGTTTGTGCTTGGGATTGCCCCAGCTCATGCTGGCACAGCTTCTCTGGGCACCCTATGGCAGCGCCTCAGCACCCTCACAGGGAAGAGCTGGACTGCACCAGGTTAAAGGTTTGCCCCCACCACACTGATCTAAGCTCACATCCACGTTCATTCATTTATAAATGATATATACATTAAAAAAAAATAGTGTATTGTTTGTGGAAACAAAGCAGGAGATGCCAAAGCAAACAACAAATGAAAGAAATTAAATGGCCTTTAGATTAAAACTGTCAAGAACTGATAACAACAGTAAAAAAAAAAAAAGCCTAGGATTTCACTTGAAACCACTCATTATAGCAGCAAGAATCACATGAGGTCTATGCATGAGTACACCATGTAATTACATGGTCTATTTTATATATATATATAACACATTATTTATAATGGACCTGCTGGAGCGAGGCCAGAGGAAGCCACAGAGATGCTGCAAGGGCTGGAGCAGCTCTGCTCTGGAGCCAGGCTGGGAGAGCTGGGCTGGGGCAGCCTGGACAAGAGAAAGCTCCTGAAGGGGAGACCTCAGAGCAGCCCCAGTGCCTAAAGGGGCTGCAGGAAACCTGGAGAGGGGCTTGGGACAAGGGTCTGTAGGGACAGGCCAAGGGCAATGGCTTGAACCTGCCAGAACAGGGGAGACTGAGATGAGCTCTTAGGCAGAAGCTCTTCCCTGTGAGGGTGCTGAGGTGCTGGCAGAGAAGCTCTGGCTCAAGTGACAATCATCCACCTCTGCCCATTGCCCCAGGACAGCATCAGAAGAGGCTGGAGCTGAAGAAGCTCTTGAGAAGCACAGAGTGAACCAACCTCACAGGGAACAATTTACCCTTCCCTGTTCTGCATCTGCAGAGTCAAACAAAGCAGCTTAAAGAGCCCCAAAGATAAAAAAAGGGGGTGGGGTGTGTCCTAATCTCTGGAGCAAAGGAAAGGAACAGTAAGAATGAGCCCTTCAACAATAGCAGCAGCAATTTAGCATTGAGGAGCTGTGAATAAAGATCAGTTCCAGAAGGTGTGCCCAGATCTTATCTCGCTTCAAGCAGCACAACCAAGTACTCCAGCGACCCTTTCTGTGGTTAATACAGATCTAGCCTTCAGGCCCCCATGGTTTTCTTTCAAAGCAGCTCCAAATGCTTTCCCCCCTCCTTGCTCCTGACTTCTCCAGCAGCTCCTGCTCTGCAGAGGAACCCGGGTGTGGGCAGCTCAGGCTGTACTGCAGTACAGAAACCTCCCTAATGACAGCTCTGAAGAGGGGATTGGAATTACACCCCACTGCTGAGCTCTGGTTTGCTCAACTGGGGCTGCAGCAAGACCTCTACAGTTCACTTTCAAGACCCATTTAGTTGGGTTTGCTGCAAAAGCTCCACTTACTTGTTAGTCCAGAAGAGAGACCAGGCTTTGGATGTGTCCTAGCAGCTCCTTTGAGATGTGGTTCCACATCTGTTCCCAATGTAAGGTTCAGATTTCAGTTTAAGTCTTTAGGATAAACCACAGTGTAAAAATACTACTTTTATAGTGAAAAAGCAGCCATAAAGAAACACCAAAATACTTTTAAGTGCCTTTATCATTTGTCTAAGGCACTCAAATTACAGGAATAGGCCATAATCCAGACCCCAAAACTCCCTGTACAAGGACATCTATGACTATCAGAAGCTGGTTGTGACAATTTACCTGCTCCAAGTGGTTTCTCATTAGACCAAGAGGTGATTCCCTCTTCTGCAGCCACACTCCATAAACTGCTGCTCCAAATGGCTTTGGAAGAACACTGCTTGAGGGGGTTTTACCACTGATCTCCACCCAAGCATCCCACACTGCTGCATCCCAACTGTCAGCTAAAGCAGTCTGGGAAAAGGGCAGCATTCCCTCTGCATTCCCAACCCATGGTACAACCTGGGATGGCTCACCCCTAAGAAACTACCCCCATGTCTTCAGAGCCTTACAGAAGACAACCTCAGGAAGTTGCTCTTGAGATCTGGTTTGGGTCCAAAATGCCTTTGGAAATATTTCAGAAGGAGAGAAGGATGAAATAAGAAAGTCTTCTGCTTCATCCTGGAAGCAAGCGGATGCTCCTGGTCTGAGACTAACTTCATCTTTCTCACCTGATGAAGAACAATCTCATACTCAAACCAATAAGCTAAACTGACATTTTACAGCCAGGTTGGACAGGGCTTGGAGCATCCTGCTCCAGGGGAAGGGGTCCCTGCCCATGGCAAGGGGTTGGAACTGGATGAGCTTTAAGGTCCCTTCAACACAAACCAGTCTGGGGTTCTATGTTTGTAGAGACTGTGCTCTGCACGGAAGAGCATGCCCAGCAGTTCTATTTAACACACAGACTCTGCACCTCGGTGCTAGGAAGGTTCTGCCTGTCCATCTATGCCAATGCTTGGATGAGCAGGAGAAATCCAACCCGCTTTGAATCCAGGAGCTGTAATCAAGCCTCAGATAAGAGTGGCTGGAATTAACACACATCCCTGTTGTGCTGCTGAAGCTGGTTAGAAATCCATGAGTGAGGTAAGTAACAGGGAGTGACCCACTGCCCTCAGGGGGCTATTGCTGAGAGTCATCGCTATGAACTGCAAAAGCACCAACTGCATTTTCATTGTGGTTAATTTAAGGAGACATATAAAACCCAAAGCAACCTTTGGATGGAGGAATGGGAGTGAAAACAAGTTGGTTTCTTGGCCTCCTCCAAGGAAAGGAAAGCCAAAGCTTGCTTTAAAGCAGCTCTCTACTTGGGCACAGGTTATGGCACCACCTTACGCTCAGCTTCCCAGTTCATTTGGGGGAGGAGATGAAGGTGAAGACAACCCAACTCAGTCAACTGGCAGTTTTTCACACTCACAAACAGCTAGAATCAACTCAGCTATCAAACCCTTTGATGTTTCTTTCCCTAACACCATTGGGGAAAGTCACCAACAGGGGAGAAAGGGTTCCAAGTAAATGGCATTATACCAGCTCCAGATCACTGCTCATCACTGCTCCCCTCTCTTTTATTTACTTTGCCACCACCTTCAAAGCCAAATGAGAACTAGAAAGGAACGTGCTCCATTGGGGGCAGCTGAACTAGTCCCATCACTGATACTAACTTAGGAAAAGTTTACATCAAACTGCACTTGGAGACAGAAATTTGAAGACATTTCTTTCATGAAAGTCACCTGAGGTTATTAGAGAGTAATGGTTATAACCTAGAGCACAAAGAGAAAGCAAGGTCTGTACCCAGGCAGCCTCATGATGAAAGGTCTGCACCTCTACTGCAAAATCTGGCAGTCCCAGCTTGATTTGGGTTGGAAGGGGCCTTAGGATTACCCCATTCCAACCCTTGCCACAGGCAGGGACACCTTCCACTGGAGCAGCTTGCTCCAAGCCCCTGTGTCCAACCTGGCCTTGAACACTGCCAGGCATGGGGCAGCCACAGCTTCTCTGGGCACCCTGTGCCAACGCCTCAGCACCCTCACAGGGAANCCAACCTGGCACACTGCCAGGCATGGGGCAGCCACAGCTTCTCTGGGCACCCTGTGCCAACGCCTCAGCACCCTCACAGGGAACAGCTTCTGCCTAAGAGCTCACCTCAGTCTCCCCTGTTCTGGAAGGTTAAAGCTATTCCCCATTGTCCCCCCAGAGCTTTCCCTCTTGACTGCTTGGGTAAAAAACGCTGTTTCCTGGAAGAAACTAATGGATGCCTGCAGTACAAATAGAAGACAATCGCATTGGAAGGTCAATATAACCCAACCACAACGAAACACCACAAATCAACACTGGAGCAGAAGGATTAACAGTGCTGGAGCACCACAAGATCCCTTAAGCTCATGAGACTATGGAGCTCAAGATCTGTGCTCAAAGAGACAAGTGTTAAACATCCATCCACAGATGCACAGTGAGAGGAGATGCCCACAGCTCTCCCCCGAAGGCTGCCCTCATGGTGTCCTACAGCAAACACATGCCTTGCCTCTTCAGCAATTTGGGAATATCATCAAGCAAAGGTCTGCAAGGCATCAAGCCTTATCTGAGTAACTGTCATCCCATGCGTGGCATATACAGCGTGCTTCTCACCAGAGCTCTGTGCTTGCCAATAATGTGAGTTACATTTCTCCACGTCTGCCAAGTTTGTTTTCATCTTCTTCCCAAAGAAATGCCTCTTGCCTTTGGCACCATCAGGAGTTTATGGATTGCTTCTGTAACTCAGATGCTGCTGTGTATGTGCAGGAGTGGGGTTTTAATGATGCACAAGGAGCAACATGGCATCAGATCCCTAACAAAACAGCCATCCTTCCTGGAAAAGGGTTTGATGGCACCAAAGCTCATCAAATGTTCCTTGGAGAATTCCAGGCAGGAATTCAGACATCTCGGGATCAGGCTGGGGGTTGCCATGGAGAAAAGGATCAAGGCCTTAAATCTGATTTGATCTTTTATAGAGAGCTAACAAGCCAACTCAGTGCTCTCCAAGCAGAATGCATTTGTGCATCAGCTGGAACTACCTTAGGGTGAGGTTTCATGTTCAAATAAAACCTGCTATAGAATCATGGAATGGTTTGTGTTGAAGGGACCTTAAAGCTCCTCGAGTCCCAACCCCTGCCACAGCCAGGGACCCCTTCCACTGGAGCAGCTTGCTCCAAGCCCCTGTGTCCAACCTGGCCTTGAACACTGCCAGGCATGGGGCAGCCACAGCTTCTCTGGGCACCCTGTGCCAGCGCCTCAGCACACTCACAGGGCACAGCTTCTGCCTAAGAGCTCATCTCAGTCTCCCCTGTTCTGGCAGGTTCAAGCCATTCCCTTGGCCTGTCCCTACAGGCCCTTGTCCCAAGCCCCTCTCCAGGTTTCCTGCAGCCCCTTTAGGCACTGGAGCTGCTCTCAGGTCTCCCCTTCAGGAACCTTCCCTTGTTCTGGCTGCCTCAGCCCAGCTCTCTCAGCCTGGCTCCAGAGCAGAGCTGCTCCAGCCCTCACAGCATCTCCACGGCCTCCTCTGCATTCAGTCCCTCTTGTGCTGCTGCCCCAGAGCTGAATCAGGGCTGCAGGGGGGCTCTCCCTGGAGCACAGCAGAGAGGCAGGATCCCAAACCTGAGCTGCTGCTCATGCTTCTTTCTGCTGTTTCTTTTGTCAGTTGACAGCAATGAGAGCACAAGTCACTGAGCCCTAGCTCTCTGTATCACAAACACCAGCTGTGCACCTACACTGGGGCTTATTCTGCTACTGCTTTTCCAAAGCAGTTACCACACTGTCAGGTCTCCTTTTGATGGAGTAGCACTCTGAAATGGCAGCAGCAACACCACATCTAATGCAGCCTCCCTGCTCCTATTCATCATCCCTCTATTTATCATATCCATGTGAAGCACTTACAAAAAAGCCTCTGGTGAACACAGCCTGTTATAAGGAACTGCAAAGTCATCACACTTGCAGTGATAAATAATGGCTCTGGCAGGAGCTAGTGCAGGATAACACCTTGTTTCCAAGCAGCTTTACCTCAAATCAAATAGATGGTGTTGATCTTGCACCTTCCTCCCTCACTAATGGTTAATGTGAGCTCTGGAGTGATGCTGGGCTTTAAATGAGCCTCCATGGGACAACATGAGACTGCTCTGGCACTGGATAAGCTTTAAGGTCCCTTCCAAGCCAAACCATTCTGTGCTTCTCTGCTGGTTTACTCTTTTAGAGGCAGCAAAAGGTCATTTGGCAGCAAAGCTGAAACCAGCCCTTGAAGCAGTTAACCCAAAAGCCCTGATATTTTTAGTGAGTGGAGTCTGTCAGCCTCAGTGGGCAATAGGGAGGGATGAAATGATGAGTTTGGTTTCCTCTTGCACACATCAGTGATAAATGCAGACAAAAATGATGGGCTTTATTGCAGCCTGGCAGCTCTATACTATAATACTCTCTGCAAATGTAATTTTCAAGGGCAAAAGATTTATAGCAATGTGCATGGCAACACAAAGAGAGTCCTATAATACCACACAGCTCATCCTACCCCCAGGACACAAATGCCATCAGATGTGAACCCAACACAGAATGTGCTACAAACAGAAACATGGTCTGTTCCCCCTGGAAGAAGTCCAATAAATGGCTAAAAAGGGACAGTTACCAAAGAGCTATTTGGATGACGCTGGAAAATCACCTCTGCCAGCATTAAGTTACCTGTCGAGATGAACAACAAAGGCAAAATTCCACAGAAAGATAAGAGATGCCCTGGTGTGGCTGGGATAGAGTTCATTTTCTTCTTAGGTCAGAGGAGATCGAGTGTTCTCAGGACAATCTGAGATCATAAAGATCTCATCAAAATAGAGTCATGGAATTATATTCAAATATCCCAAAATAATTAAAACCACAACTGTTCTTGAAGTCTCCTGCAGTGTACTACCCACCCCCATCTTGCAGAGCTTCAATTTGCACCTTCTATTACAAAAGCAGAAGGAAAATATGCAACTGGATGCTCAACCATTATGGTTTAAATGCATTACAATGGCTTGAACCTGCCAGAACAGGGGAGACTGAGATGAGCTCTTAGGCAGAAGCTGTTCCCTGTGAGGGTGCTGAGGCGCTGGCACAGGGTGCCCAGAGAAGCTGTGGCTGCCCCATCCTTGGCAGTGTTCAAGGCCAGGTTGGACACAGGGGCTTGGAGCAACCTCCTCCAGTGGAAGGTGTCCCTGCCTGTGGCAGCGGTTGGAATGGGATGATCCTAAGGTCCCTTCCAACCTGAATCAGTCTGGGATTCTATTAGAGAAACACCATCCCTCATTTTCAGGTTACAGGACAGCCAAGCAGGTGGGACAATAAGGATCTGGACTTGTTAAAGAGGCAAAAGGATCCATCTCAAGAAGAAACACATTTTGGTTCAGAACTCCATTAAAATGCTGTCTGCTGTGAACAGAATCAAGAGGGACTTCAATACAGGTGCTCTTCAATCACCTGGATGCACACATGCCATGGTGGCTTCAGGGACACAGTGAACTACTACTTCTTCAAAGGGCTTCCCAGAACCATTAAGCCCTGGCCGCTGTGTTGGTGGATTTAAGGATTATCCAGTTTATTTAGAGACTTCTCAACACCTTTCTATTTCTCAGAATACAAAGGCAGCTTCAGCAGTCCTTCACCTTCTTGCTCACACCTATATATAGGTGCTGCAAAACATAAATCACTGAGTCCTTGAGCTCCTCAGCAATGGGGTGACATCTATTAGAGAACTCCAACACTCAGAACCTTCCACAACAGCCTTTCAAAGCTCACAACACCCTCACTCCATTGTAATGTGAGAGCTCTTCCAGCACTTGATATTAATAAACTTGATGAAGTTATGAGGCTGCTTGATCCAATCCAGCAGCTCCATGGCACCAAAAGGGAACAGTTTCTCCTCCTCTTCTCCTGATTAGCTCTGCATCCAGCAGAGCCTTCTATAAACCCATTCAACTCAGCCCAGCTCCACTGACACCCCCCCCACACCAAGTCTCTAATGCGTTTTTGCAAGGCAACTCAGTAAAACCAAGGAGCAATGAAGCAATGAGGAAGGGTGTGGAGCCACACAAGTAGGAGCAAGGTCTCCTTCAGGCAGTAGTAAAGGGTTGAGATGATTCACACTCTTGCCTAACTCTGAGGTGAAGAGGGGAAAAGGTTCCCACTGGCACAACAGTGGTTATAATAATGATTCCTACCTCATCTTTCCACCTGAGGTCACCATTTCTACAGGAGACTCAGCAGAAGCTAATGGCAGCACTTCACCAGCATGCTAAATTACATGGAGGCAATGTCAATTTAAGATATTCTGCTGTAAGTCATCGAGGTGAAGACAGATCCAGCCTTCATGATACCTCCAGCAAGGTCCAGGGATGGACAGTTAAAGGCAATTATGTGTCTGAATGCTTCACAAAGAAAGGCAAAGCTGAGTTATCAGAGACACACTGATGTTCATCCCCTGCCTACAAAACTACAAACTGGAACACCCACAACTTGGCACCAACCATCCCCAGGGCACGAGCAGCAGCTCAGGGAGGGGATCCTGCCCCTCTGCTGTGCTCTGGGGAGACCCCCCCTGCAGCCCTGATCCAGCTCTGGGGCAGCACAAGAGGGACGTGGAGCTGTTGGAGCAAGGCCAGAGGAGGGCACAGAGATGCTGTGAGGGCTGGAGCAGCTCTGCTCTGGAGCTGGGCTGGGGCAGCCTGGACAAGAGAAGGCTCCTGAAGGGGAGACCTCAGAGCAGCTCCAGCGCCTAAAGGGGCTGCAGGAAACCTGGAGAGGGGCTTGGGACAAGGGCCTGTAGGGACAGGCCAAGGGCAATGGCTTGAACCTGCCAGAACAGGGGAGACTGAGATGAGCTCTTAGGCAGAAGCTGTTCCCTGTGAGGGTGCTGAGGTGCTGGCACAGGGTGCCCAGAGAAGCTGTGGCTGCCCCATCCCTGGCAGTGTTCAAGGCCAGGTTGGACACAGGGGCTTGGAGCAAGCTGCTCCAGTGGAAGGGGTCCCTGCCCTTGGCAGGGGTTGGGACTGGAGGAGCCTTAAGGCCCCTTCCAACCCAATACCAGTCTGAGAAGAAGTTACCATAGACTCCTAAATCCAGTTATGGAAGTCCAGAGAAACCACTGAAAGAGCAGAGTTCAGATGATCTCAAAAACAAGGTCATTTAATATAACCCATATTCAGCAGATGGAAGCTGTTGAAGATGAAAGCCTCATTCCAAGATATTTTCCAGGGTGTGTTTTTAACCCATTTGTGGAGCACCTGAGGCCCACCTGAGGCAGTCTGTGTAAACACAGCAATGCTGCCTGAGTAATTCTACCAAATGGTCCCTTGAATCAATGCCACCAGCAGTAACATTCCGTTCCTTCAGACAAATGGCAAAGAGCAGGAAACAAAGAACAAATAAACAAGAGAAAAAAGCAGCTCAGAGTCCCTGAAGCAGAAAGAGACCATTGTCTGGGTTCAGCTTTGGCCAGGAAGCTCTCAGCAGGTCTACAAGCACCTCCCCAGCTTTGCCACTGGGTTACTTGAGGCGGAGAATCCCAAAATCACGCCCAAAATTCACGTGGTGCATCAGTCAGAGCGTTGTTACTGTCCAAGCTTCCCCACAAGTGTTCCCCAAACACACTTTGGTTGGAGTTTTCATGTGACTGACCAGAGAAGCAGCATCTCCAGTGTGTTTCAATCACTGTGTTAGCAACTAACATCTCTCTAAAGTCAGCTGAGACATCAGAACACATAGCATGGAGGTTGTATCATGAAGAACACAGTGAAAATGCATGTTCAGGCAGCCTCATGACTCATTTGTGGTCATTTTGCTGCATCTGCCCCAAAGAAACCAGAAAACGTTGCAGCTTATTTAGATTAACAATAAAAAGTGAAGAAAAACTGAAGAGCAAACTCAAAGTCCTTGTATCTTTAGGTGCTGAGCAGCATCTTTGCTCTGGTGAGCAGATAAGCAGGTTCCTAACCCAAGAGTGGCTGGGCACCACATTCCTGGAGTCAAAGGGTCTGAAACCCCCAGATCATCCTTCCATCAGTGCAGCAACGCTGTGCTCCACACAGGACACTGCACAGGCTGCCTTGAAGACACTGATTCCACTTTGAGCCCCACTAAAACAACTTCTATAAGCAATAAACTGCAGAGCTTCAGAGGTGGAGATTTATCACAGACACTTTTATGCATGCTTGAGTCATCCCCAATTAATGTAACTGGTTTAGAACTCAAATCTTTGGAATTCAGGGGACTGCTCCCTAATAAAAGCTCAAAAGACAGCCTGGAACAGCATGAGCACAGGGCAGCTGAGAGCAAAGTGTCTCCACACCCAAGTGCTCCTTCCTATCTCTTCAGGATACATTCACCCTTCCCTCAACTCCTTGGATGTCCGGAAACAAGGACCAAAGCCTGTGTTGGCCCCGTGGTGATGGAAGAGGAGAACTGGCTGGAGTCCAGGCGAAACAGGAACAGGCAGGAAGCAATCTGGAGTGTGGAATAATTCAGCAGACACATAAGTGTTTCAGGAGACAGAGCTGGGAAGGCACATGGAGTTACAGTGAGATGCCAGATAAAAATGAAGCATCAAGTGGATTTTTGTAACTCTCTCTTGTAACTGCAGCGTACAAACCCAGAGCCTCTTCCAACCCCTGAGATCAGCAGGTTTCAGTCCTCAACAGTGAGAGTTTATGTCTATCTCTTCATAGAGCCACGGAATGCTTTGTGTTGGAAGGGATCCTAAAGCTCCTCCAGTTCCAACCCCTGCCACAGGCAGGGACCCCTTCCACTGGAGCAGCTTGCTCCAAGCCCCTGTGTCCAACCTGGCCTTGAACACTGCCAGGCATGGGGCAGACACAGCTTCTCTGGGCACCCTGGGCCAGCGCCTCAGCACCCTCACAGGGAACAGCTTCTGCCTAAGAGCTCATCTCAGTCTCCCTGTTCTGATGGTTAAAGCCATTCCCTTGGCCTGTCTCAACCCGTGCCAGTGCCCCACCACCCTCACAGCAATTTGGCTGAGAACTGGTGCTGCACGTCCAGCCTCAGAGCACAGCGAAGTACAGACCACAGCAAGCTCTTTCTTGCATTCCACCTTACAAGTGAACTGAACAGCATAGGAACAAAAGGCTTTCAGTGCTGCACTCACAAATGAACCAGGAAAACACTGAGGAAAGCAAGGATTGTGAAAGCTCCCTCCCTCAGGAACTGAGACTTCAGCCCTTCTGTGCTGGTCAGTGAGGGAGAAGGAACAATCCCAAGCAAGCCCTTGAAGCAGTTCCCTTCACAACACTGCAGTTCTGATTCTCTTTCTTTCCCCCTCCTCTGAGGCCAGAAAGCAACTTCTGCTTCCCAGGCCTTCTGCTCCTCGGCCGTTTGAAGGCACCTGGAGGCCTCTCAAGCCATGAACACGTGCAAGTCCTCAAATGTAGCCAGTCAGCCCTTTCTCCAGCCCACATATCCCCAGGGTAACCACCAATGAGCCTCCTGTGCTCTGTTATGTGCTCTGCCTTTGTCTGATCCTGTTTGCTCTGTAACCACAGAAACAGTTTTCAAACTACAGAAGCAGAGACAAAACCTTCAGCAACCAATGCTTCAGGCTTTGTTTCCACTTAAAGACCCATTTGGCACCCGCTCCTCTGCTCCTCTCTTTGTTAACTGCAGGATGAAGGATACACTTACCTCTTAAGATCCTTCTCCTGTAGGAATTCCACGCAGCCCTCCTTTAAAGGGAAATGCTTCTTGTTTCCCTGCGTGACGTGCCCAGCTCCCTGCTGAAGGCTTCCTGCCCTGCTGCAGCTCTCAGCACTGCTCAGACACACCACAGCTACAACCCAACATTATTTCACAGCACAGTTTGATTACCAGTGGTCAGGCAGGGGTCAGAAAACCAGAGCTGGAACATGAGGACTGCAGCACCTCACCCCAGAAATTCCATTAACAACAGCCTGCTCTGCTTTAACCTCAGCTCTTTTGCACCCACGACACACACAGAGCTGCTCCCGACAGCAGTACCAACACAGGCTGCAGCCACACAAACACATCCATTGACAAAACAGGACTTGTCTCTGGATTGCTGTTCACTTCAAGTTGTTCTTATTGCTGAAGTCTCCCCAGGGATCCATTCCAGCCTCCCACCTCTTCCCCACCAATGCAATTCCCTGATCCCTCCACACCACCCAGCAACTGCTCTTAAAACAGCCCTCACCACACAGGAGGCTTTCCCAGACTTCTCCGCTCAGATGATGGGGATTTAACATAGGAACAAGTGAGACTTGAAGCTAGTTTAGGGCTGGGGGGTTATTTTCTCCTTTTCTTTTCCTCCCTCTGCTGCATCAATTTGGAGCATATTCAGCTTAAACATTATGGGAGACAATCTGTGTGAAAGGTGTTAACAGAGTGGTTTGTGTGCAAAGCACTTCCCAGTGATGAAGGCAAAATGTGCCAGAGCCTCAGCACCCTCACAGGGAAGAGCTTCTGCCTAAGAGCTCATCTCAGTCTCCCCTGTTCTGGCAGGTTAAAGCCATTCCCCTTGGCCTGTCCCTACAGGCCCTTGTAACATTTACCATGAGGGTGCTGAGGCGCTGGCACAGGGTGCCCAGAGAAGCTGTGGCTGCCCCATCCCTGGCAGTGCTCAAGGNTGTTTCCTAAGAGTGAAAAAGTATGGAATTGGGATGTTAATATCCATACTGATGCTCTAACTGTACAGCCGCTGAACCAGCCAAGGTATTCACCTCACTGCTGGCAGTGCCCTCATCTGGAAATGTCTTCTTGGGTTTGATTCTGGTTGTGTGAGTCTTGGTTTGCTTGTTCTGATTTTCTATCTTGTGGATGTTGTGGCTGTGGCTGCCCCTGGCAGTGCTCAAGGTCAGGTTGGACACAGGGGCTTGGAGCAAGCTGCTCCAGTGGAAGGGGTCCCTGCCTGTGGCAGGGGTTGGAGGAACTTTAAGGTCCCTTCCAATCCAACCCAGTCTGGGATTCTGGGATTCTATGAAGCTAGCAAACTACCTTCTCCATAAACAGAAGAACATTTAAATATCAACTAATGAGTCACCAGTGAGGAACACTGGTCCATAAAGAAAAAGAAGGAGCCATTTAACATGTTGAAGGCATTAAGAGAAATCTCCAGGTGAGGTTTCACTCATAAATAACACAGGTTGCACATGAACAATAGGTTAAAAACTACAGAAAGGAAATTTTGGGGTTTGAAAGCACAATGTAGCATGACAATACTTCAATGCTATGAGGCTACCCTGAAAAATCAGACAACCTTTGACATTTCAGGACTTCTCCATCATTATTGTGCTGCTCCTCGACTTTGCAGCCCTATGGCAACAGCCACTTCAGATGGTTGAACTGCCAAACAGCAGCACCAAACCAATGTTAATTGTGTGTTTTCACAATGCCAGAAGATGGGATCATTGCCCTCAATTACACAACCTAAAGGAGCCTTTCAGCATGAGTGAGCTGTGCTCACCACCTTAAACCCACACACTGATCCTCACCGTTATAACACTCACACACTTTGGTACACACTGAGCTCATTCCAACAAGCTGGACTCACAGGCTGGAATATCCCAGATATAATCATTCCAGATGGGAATTGGAAGTAGGTGGAGTGGGGAAAAAGCAGCAGAGGAGCACAGGGCGGCTCACAAAGGATGCACTCAAACACCAGCATAGTCACCCCAAGCACCAACCACTTCACACAATCAGGGCAGGAGTGAATGGATCCAACACAGGGACACACAGGGACACACACTCCTGCTTCCCAAGGAAGCCTATTTTCATTACAATGGTTGCCACGGTGACTTTAATTCCATCCTAGCTCCAAGTAGTCTCCCAACTCCACACCATTAATCAGGAATCTTGCATTCCATTAGCAGTGAATAACCCAATTTAAACCAACTTCAAAGCTTCATTATTGAAGAGGATGTTGATGCAAAAAGAAGGAAAAAAGGGGGAAAAACCAGCCCAAACCTGTTTTACTCAAGGCAGATGTTTCTTTTGCCTCTGTCGACAACAAGTGCTCCATCACTCTTACCTATGTGGAAACCATGCATGAGCCCAAGGCAGAGCAGAACCAGGATTAAATACCATTTAGCCAGACATGGTCCCCTCACTTTTCTTACAAAGAAAACAAAGTACAATGACATCCTATCAAGTCAAAATTGCCAAAAGATCTACCCCTGGTTATCAGGAGAACCAAAATGGCAACCCTGGAGCATCAAACATAGAATAACAGAATAGCTAGGGTTGAAAAGGACTTTAAGATCACCTAGTTCCAACCCCCTGCCATGGGCAGGGACCATTGAATGTTTGGTACGAGAGTCTGTGAGGTGCAGGAAGAGGTTTCAAACTGCAATGTCAAAGTTTCTTCTTTGCTCCACAGCATGGCTGGAAGAGTTGATGAGAAGATATTCCTGTAACTTAAATGCAACTGTAATGAGCAACACAGAGCTTAGGGTGGACAAAGAAACTCCCCAAGATCTATTCTAGTCTTGCTTTGGGGCCACAGGTCTGTAAAAACACAAGAGGGAAGTGCAGCTGTTGGAGCGAGGCCAAAGGAGGCCATGGAGATGCTGCGAGGGCTGGAGCAGCTCTGCTCTGGAGCTGGGCTGGGGCAGCCTGGACAAGAGAAGGCTCCTGAAGGGGAGACCTCAGAGCAGCTCCAGCGCCTAAAGGGGCTGCAGGAAACCTGGAGAGGGGCTTGGGACAAGGCAAGG
>NDXB01000042.1:71766-91522 GCA_002631895.1 Agapornis roseicollis
TTCCCTGTGAGGGTGCTGAGGTGCTGGCACAGGGTGCCCAGAGAAGCTGTGGCTGCCCCATCCCTGGCAGTGCTCAAGGCCAGGTTGGACACAGGGGCTTGGAGCAAGCTGCTTCAGTGGAAGGGGTCCCTGCCTGGGGCAGGGGTTGGAACTGGAGGAGCTTTAAGGTCCCTTCCAACCCAAAACTCTCCTGGGATTCTATGAATAAATTCAAAAGCATTGATAGAATGAATAGGTACCATTAACCTGAGGGGAGTCCTGAACACCAGCAGCACTGGGAATGTTACCTGGACACTGCTCCAGCAAGGAGGAAAACAGCAGTTTATGCAACTTCTCCTCCCACAGTCCTGCACTGAAGCCTCATTTGTTCTGTTTGTCTTTTGCTCATCTATGCATTATTTAAACACATTACAAGGACAACAAAACCAGGCACAGTCTGATATTCAGCACTTCTTGCACTGTGTTCTGTTGCCTGTTTTTTCTCCTCTCCAGAGCTGTTTGTTTTCCCTGCCAGCTAAAACTGACACTGAGGTTAGGAAATAATGATGGCAGCAGGAAGCCAAAGTGGTACCAAAACCACCCGAATCCTCTCCTCATGCTTTAAATAACATTTTCCATGTAGATCTCTCAGCAGTGTTCAAAACACCGCAGTCTGAAATACCTGCCTCTAAGCTGCACCTCTGCAGTCATTAGCCTCAGTGGCTGCAGCTTAGATCCCAACACACTTCAGAGCACAGGGAATAGATCACAGAGGAAGGAAGCAGAGGAAAGAAGTGATATTCCTGCAGAGCTCTGGGATGCTCTTAGTGCTTTGTAATGTGGAAGCTCAGAATCTTTCATTTCTGGCCACATTCAAAATCATTTCTAGCTCTAACAGGTAAGTTATGAGGACTTTGATTCACATAGAGTAAAAGGAATGCTGCTTTGGAAGGATCCAGGCCTGGGATACTCCAATAAGGTCACTGCTTTACAAGGAGAAAGTGTTGCTTGTTTGGCCTTTGCAGCAGTGCTGAGCCCACCAACTTCAGGTTCTAGAGAAGAAAAATAGCTGGGTTAAAGCTGAAAGAGGAAATGGGAAAAGAGTAGTAGTTGATATTCCAGCCCTTGGGAGCTGCATCCTGATGTGAACGCCTCAGCACTGCAGGACCTTCAACAAAATCCTCCATCTCTGACCAGACCAGGATATCAATCACATTGTCTATCTGTATCTTTCCAAGCCAAGACCTTCTGTGTCCATACCCCATCTCCTCCAGCTTTACACTCCTGCATCAGGAAAAGGATGGAACGTGTCACAGTGTCCAAGGTCAGTTCAACAAGTGATGGAACAAGAGGAAACGCCTCAAGTTGTGCCAGGGAAGGCTTAGACTGAAGATTAGGAAGCACTGATTCACCCAAAGGGTTGTCAAGCATTAGAACAGGCTGCCCTGGGCAGTAGTGGAGTCACCGTCCCTGGAGGATAGGGACACAGAGATGTGGCATTTAGTGACATGGTTTAGTGGTGACCTCGGTGGTGCTGGGTTAACAACTGGACTCGATCTTAAGGGTCTTTTCCCACCTAAGTGATTCTTCCCTGTGAGGGTGCTGAGGCGCTGGCACAGGGTGCCCAGAGAAGCTGTGGCTGCCCCATCTCTGGCAGTGTTCAAGGCCAGGTTGGACACAGGGGCTTGGAGCAACCTGCTCCAGTGGAAGGGGTCCCTGCCTGTGGCAGAGGTTGGGACTGGAGGAGCTTTAAGGTCCCTTCANAACACAGGGGAGCAACCTGCTCCAGTGGAAGGGGTCCCTGCCTGTGGCAGAGGTTGGGACTGGAGGAGCTTTAAGGTCCCTTCAAACCAAACCAGTCTGGGATTCCATGATTTTATTATCTACTCAGATAATAACAGCAGATACCAAGTCAGGAGTGGGATTTAATGCCAATGAAGAGCAGAAAGATCAGGGCAGTTTAGTATTACAGAAAGCCACTTCCATTAATACCCAGCTGGTAGATGTGAAATGCTGGAAGTTACAGCAGCAATCCCTCATCCTGTAATGTAGAAATTGGGGATTTAAAGTAAGAAATAAAGAAATCCACAAACCCATGTTGGTGCATTCTGCAAACAATAAAAACGCTCTTGTCTGATGCTGAAAGGGACCCAAGCAGACTTCCCCACCTCCCTAAACACTGAGGTCATGGAGAGAACTCCAAATCTGAGTCAGCAAGATTTTGGGTAGCTGGGAACAGATACCAGCATGGAACAGATTCCAGCACAGACCACATTCAAGTTGGTTTCTCAGATTGGTCTTTGAGTCATTTTTATGGAAATGGACCATTCCCAGGGTTCTCTCACACAACTGGAGGATTTCCCATCAATCACTTCACCTCTGCAAAGCAAACAGCAAAGCTTCGTAACTGCCACTTGAAGGCACGGTCACGCTGCTTCTGTTTTTAAGGACATGCTTTTTGGAATAAGATTGGGAATAAGAGTGGTTCAGCACTTCTGGGAAAGCAGCTCATTCTTCAACTGACTTCCCTCCTCTTTCTGACACTCATGAAAGATGCAGCTGCCTGTCAGGAGAAAGGAAAAATACCTGGAGTTCCAATGCTGCCACCCCTGCAATATAAAGCAAGGTTGGAACACCGCAATACCCAACACTGCACTATGGAAAATGCTAAAATGCTTTTAGAAAAATATTAAAGCTGACCAAAAACACAGCATGAAGGTTAATCCTTCAGCCTGAAGTCACACACAGAGAAGAACTCATCTCCATCAGCGAACAGAGCACTAGGGTTGTATTTGCTGATGCTTTGCTGTTGGGAAGCTGCAAAGGGCAGAGAGAAAGAGGCAGGAGGCTTCAAGAAGAACAACGGGGTTGATTTAAGCTGTTAAATGCTGATCCATGTAATTAAAGTCTCTATTTCAATTTGCCAGAGTTGTTATAGACAAGTCTATGCAGGGAGGTGCAGACAGACTGGAGCTGGAGATGGATGGACAGACGCCAGCTCCAGTCCAGAAGCAGCACAGCGCTACTGTGGGCTCACAGCAAGGGTTGTGCTGATGCATCCTGAAGGGAACAAGACACAAAGTGACTCATCTGGGACCAATTCAGCATGTGCAGCTGAACCACTCTGGCTGCATCTGTTTGGGCATGTCTGAGGCAACAGCAGGCAGAAAAGTTCACCCTCCATCAGCTTCTCACATCAGACCACAAACTGTAAGATCATCATCACATCATGGCTCCTGAGCCAGGAGTTGGAGACAAGTGAAGCACCTGCAGCTCCAAGTGAAGCTGGTGGGAACTATGCTTCCATGACAGAGGTATTTAATAGTGACACACATGGGGAAAAAAGTCACACCATCTCCACTACATAATCAAATCTCAAACATACGGACAAGAGGCATTTCAGTGCATCAATCAATTCCGTGCTACAAACCCAAGATGAAGTGGCTCCATGTCCATAAAGGCTGGAAAACACTTTCACACATTCAGCATTCCTGAGCTTCTCAAGGCCGCAGAGGAATGTTAATTCCAGGCTCTCACCCACCCTGGCTGCTTCTGCAGCCCTCCAGTATTACATGTGCAGCCTTTTGTCTTGGGCAGGAACGGACCACAAGCCTGATCATTTGATTCTGGGGAAAGAGCCTGGAAATGTCCTTCATTTCAGGGGCTGTTCTGCTGGTCATTGAGTCTGTGGGAAGTCACACAAGTCAGGTTAAAGCCATTCCCCTTGCCTTGTCCCTACGGGCCCTTGGCCAAAGGCCTTCTCCAGGTTTCTTGTAGCCCCTTTAGGCACTGGAAGGCTCCTGCTATATTTGCTCTCTTCTTCAGTTTTGCAGATTGAAAGCAGAGGTCCATGAGTAGAACCTCAGTCACGCGAAGGAAACATCCTCCTTGAAGTGCAATAGCTGGGCTCTTAAATCCCAATGTAGAGACAGGAGCTGCAGGCAAGATGTGAATCTGAATGATGAATGGAAGGGAGACAGCCCCAGAAATAAGGCCCAGCCTCTAAATAAAAACACTGGAGGCTGCTTCCTTTGAGTCCCAGCAGAACTGTCAGGTTCCAGGGCTTCAAGTGAGCAACAGACTGACGAGAAGGAAAAGGGTGAATTAAGGATAAAATAGGCTTTAAATATTCTTGCATGAAAACCTCTGTGTTCAGGTCTGCAGTGGAAGGCAAAAAAATATAAAATAAAATAAAATCACACAGAAATGCCTCAGTTTCTATCTTGAGAAGCCACAGAACGAAATGGAAGTGTTCAAGGCCAGGTTGGACAGGGCTTGGAGTAACTGGCTCTAGTGGAAGGTGTCCCTGGAGGGGGCTGGAAATGGATGAGCTGTAAGGACCCTTCCAACCCAAACCATTCCATAATTGCATGATCCATAAGATAATTCTGTGGCTGAGTTTGTGCCCTCCTGCTGCAGCAGCTCTGCACAACATGTGGAGCACTTCCATCCTTTCAATCTTTGGTTTCCTTCAGTGTAACCAGCACTGCAGGTCAAAACTGCCCGTCTCAGCTGAACGCATTCCTTCCTTTGCAGTTTTACCTCCTTCTCTCCCACGTTTGAGTTAAATCACCACATTGGTTTACAATTCACTAGAGTATAGAAGAAAACCTAAAAGGTCAAACATGGCTCTGAAAGTCCCAATTGCTTTCCCTTGCTCATCTTTAATGCATCAAGTGAAGGGCAAAGCGAAGACAAGACTTTTAATTGCTTGTAAATTCAAACAGCAGGTTCTGTCCCTCCACAAAAGATACAGACACAAGGATCATGATGTGTTTCAACGCCTGAGAATGACACAGAGGTACAGTGCCATGAGCTTGCCACTGACAGTGGGAAGGTCTGAGGTGCCCTGGACTGCACCCAGCCTCTCACTTCAGTGTCACTGAAGTATTACAACCTGGCATTTACTCTCATTCACAGCCATTCTTTTCCTATCCTTTTCTCCCCCCTCAACATCTTTTCTGCTCTGAGCCTCCATCCCAAAGGTTGATGTATTGATCTCTCCACAACCCCAAGCAGTCACATGCAGACACCTAAAATTAAGCTGCACACACTCACAGGGAGACAGACCCCGAGCATTAGAGGAAATAAAAGCATATGGCCTCCAATGATAAGATTTTCCTAAATGGAATTCAAACCACACTCATCACGAGCAGCTCTTGGGAATTAAGCCTCAGGGGAAGCATTTATTACGCAGTAGAAGTGATCACTAGGGGTTAGAGTGAAACAGAGCAAATAGAGAACCAATGCACAAGCACGGAGCTAAACTAACCCCTCCGCCCCACAAAACAACACAGGAATGTCACAAGGAATTTCTATTCACAAGGGAAAAGCTCAGTTTTCATTGCAGGCAATGAAACCTACTGGGAGCCAAGGTCAGAATCAGCATTTTAGACAAGCCACAGGAGAGTCATGGCTGGTCTTAGTGGAATGAGCCCTCCCAGCAGCTTTCAGTCAGCTGATGTACCAGACTGGCGAGCAGCAGGCATTTAGTGTGCTGTAATCCCTTCTCCAAAGGCTTTTCCAGTGAGGAGTTTCAGGAAGGTTATCCTCAAGCAGTGACATTATGCACCTTATGAGCCTGTACCTCAGTTTTCCACAGCCACTGGCACTGCAGAGGAGGCGGAGCAGTGGGAAAACAACCTGTGCTTTGCCCAAGCTGCTCTAAACAAATGCACAGCAACAGCAGCAAATCAATCCCTTCCAGTGCTAAACCCTCTGCTTTAATGATGCCAAGGAGCAAAGGGACACAGCTGGAAATTCAAAGAGTTGCCTGAGTTACCATATGGAGTGGCTGGGACAATAAAATAATAACCTTTTGCTTTTAACTGGTATGTGTTTAATATACAACTCACAGCCACACAATTGCTGTCCCAGGAGTGTTCAGCAACCCTCACTTGCCAAGTAGTTAAGAATCATTAAACCAAGAAGTGCATCTGGTTGAGTGTATGTTCTTCTTATGGGGGCAGAGTGTCATTACAAGGTTAAGACCTCCCAGCTAATCACTTTGGGAAGCTTAATTACAGCTCCTTGCTGGCTCCCATTCCACACACACCAGTGTTTCCACAAGTTCTGTGGCTTTTGAATGCTTTCATCTGGGAATACCCCAAGAATCAGCCCAAAACCTACATGGCCACCACCCCCTAAAGCAAATGAATGATCATCTAATCATCAAAACCCCACTCAAATCTAAAGCACTGAACGATTCATGTGCCTCAGGGCTCTGACTCACATCAAGAATGAGTTTAGCCCCAGACACCTGGAACTGTTACTCAGCTCCATGGCTGCCCTGGCTCCAGGAATGAGGACCCATCTCCTGAGTCCGCCCAGGCAGTCGCTGCAGCATCCCATCACACAGACTGGTGTTCTGACCAAGCCAAATCAGCATTCAGCTGCGACTGGAGAGGCCTTTCCATCCCTCCTGCCACTCTCCCGCTTCTCCCACACCATTCCCGGCTCCTCCTTGACTCCGCACTGGAAAGAATCATACCAAGAGAAAACTAACTCCAAGTGAGAAGGTTAATGCAGGTTGAGCTGCCTCATCTTGGAGCCATGTGAGGTCTCGGCAGGAGGGGAAGAAAGGAAGGTCAGGATATGCAGTCAGAGGCAGGAGAATATCTGAGCCATTCCTGAAGCTCACACCTCGGTTACAGGTCAAAGAGCCTCTCACGAGCCCACGTCAGAGGCAGCGAGCTCCCAGGCAGCGCCAGACAACCAGCGGCTGGCTAAATCTACCTGTACTGATGCACGTAAAGGTCACAGCCACATCCATTAGTCAGAGACGGCTATAAGAGTCAAGAGTCATCTCAGAAATGAGGCCTCCTAGCCATTTCCTGAGAGAGCAGATCTACAGCAGGAACACAAAGAGAACAAAATACATGATTAGGGATATCTTGTTTCCAAGGAAAACTACAGGCTGGAGGAGACTGGATGCAGCAGCCCTGAGAAGAAGGACTTGGGAGTGGTGGGTGAGGAGAAGCTGCCCATGACCCAGCTTCAGTGCGTGCTTGAGCCCAGAGCCCCCCCGTGTGCTGGGCTGCACCCCCAGAGCATGAGCAGCAGCTCAGGGAGGGGATCCTGCCCCTGCTGTGCTCTGGGGAGACCCCCCCTGCAGCCCTGATCCAGCTCTGGGGCAGCAGCTCACGAGGGACGTGGAGCTGCTGGAGCAAGGCCAGAGGAGGCCATGGAGATGCTGTGAGGGCTGGAGCAGCTCTGCTCTGGAGCCAGGCTGAGAGAGCCGGGATGGGGCAGCCTGGACAAGAGAAGGCTCCTGAAGGGGAGACCTCAGAGCAGCTCCAGTGCCTAAAGGGGCTGCAGGAAACCTGGAGAGGGGCTTGGGACAAGGGCCTGTAGAGACAGGACAACATACAGTTTTCAGCTGGAAGTGGTATAAGAAAGAACAATCACAGCTATTCACTGGCAACTCTGCGCTGGTGTCAGACCTACCAAATAAACATTTGGTCACACAGTTCTCCAAGAACACATGTTAAAACTTCAAGGAAAGGGATAAAAAGCACAACACAAATCCCCAGTATTTTGAATCTATTAACCAGTCAAGAAAAAACTACAGAAATTTTGTCTTCCAGGCATACACTGTGAAAAACTACGGCTCAATTCATTTCACTACCAAGTTGAGATGATCTTCTTATCTCCTTAGAACAAAAAACCTTTATTATAAACAGAAAAACCTTTATTCCATATCCTGAAGATCTACTGGGTCCAACTAATAGGAAATTCATCTGCTTCTTTTAGACTTATTTTTGTACTGAACTTTCCTCCAACAGATGCTTCAGCTCCACGTGCCCAATTTTCAGGCACAGGGATAGGAACAATTTCATGGTGACCCAATACAATGGTGTATTTAATTAACAGAACTTCCTAAGGAACAGCAGAAAGGACTCGGGACTCATAAATCTGATAAATGAGGTGCCCAACAGCCTTTCCTGTTTCTGGAACACACACAGGGAAGCAGCAGTAGGGAGGAGAAGGAGAGGGAACAGTACGTCCTCCCAGATACCCTCCATCAACACATCCCGCTTCCTTCAGCGACCAGATTGTCGGCTCTGAACCAAACCCAGCACCCACCACAGTGGGAGCCAGCTGGGAGCTGTGCTGCTCCATCAGCTTCCTGGCTGCTCTTCCCGCATTCAGACTTCTCCTGAAAGCCTGGCATCCACCACTTCTCTTAACAAGGCACCCTCTGCTGCTGTCAGGGGTAACCAGGGAGAGTGCTGCAGCTTCCTTCAAGATGTTTTAAGACAACGGCCCCATCACAGAATCATAGAATAGTTAGGGCTAGAAAGGAACTTAAAATCATCCTGTTCCAACCCCCTTGCCAGGGGCAAGGGACACCTCACACTAAACCATGCCACCCAAGGCTTCGTCCAACCTGGCCTTGAACACTGCCAGGGATGGAGCATTCACAACTTCCCTGGGCAACCCATTCCAGTGCCTCACCACCCTCACAGGAAAGGACTTCTTCCTTCTATCCAATCTAAACTTCCCTTGTTTCAGTTTGAACCCGTTACCCCTTGTCCTGTCACTACAGTCCCTAATGAAGAGTCCCTATAGGCCCCCTTCAGATACTGGAAGGCTGCTGTGAGGTCTCCAAGCAGCCTTCTCTTCTCTGGGCTGAACAGCCCCAACTTTCCCAGCCTGTCTTTGTATGGGAGATGCTCCAGTTCCCTGATCATCTTCGTGGCCTCCTCTGGACTTGATCCAACAGCTCCATGTCCTTTTTATGTTGAGGACACCAGAACTGCACACAATGCTCCAGGTGAGGTCTCATGAGAACAAAGTAGAGGGGCAGGATCACCTCCTTCAAACACACTATCACTAAATGTTTTGGGTGGAAGGGGCCTTAAAGCTCCTCCAGTTCCAACCCCTGCCACAGGCAGGGACCCCTTCCACTGGAGCAGCTTGCTCCAAGCCCCTCTGTCCAACCTGGCCTTGAACACTGCCAGGGATGGGGCAGCCACAGCTTCTCTGGGCACCCTGTGCCAGCGCCTCAGCACCCTCACAGGGAAGAACTTCTGCCTAAGAGCTCATCTCAGTCTCCCCTGTTCTGGCAGGTTCAAGCCATTCCCTTGGCCTATCCCTATAGGCCCTTGTCCCAAGCCCCTCTCCAGGTTTCCTGCAGCCCCTTTAGGCACTGGAGCTGCTCTGAGGTCTCCCCTTCAAGAGCCTTCTCTTGTCCAGGCTGCCCCATCCCAGCTCTCTCAGCCTGGCTCCAGAGCAGAGCTGCTCCAGCCCTCGCAGCATCTCTGTGGCCTCCTCTGGCCTCGCTCCAACAGCTCCCCATGTTGTTGTCCCCAGTGCTGCATGCAGTTGCATCCCTTTGGATTCCATCCCTTCCCTCCAGTGTGTTGTCTACACCACACAGCTCAGTGTCACCAGCAAACCTGCTGTGGGTGCTCAACCCCACCAATATACCCCTTCACTCCTAGAGTCAGTGATGCAAACGTGTCATTTGATGTTGGGCTCCTCTCACCAGAGATGTGCTGGACTCCAGGAGGGAGTGAAAGGAGAAAACCCTTTCTGTTTTACCAAAGAAAAAGACTAAGGGTTTAGAAGTATTAAATACACTTGAGGAGAAGTATGAATACCCTGAGCATCATTAAAAACAGAGAGATGGGATTAGTGTATCAAATGGAGAGAGCTGCAGACACCAGGCATGGAAATCACCATCTTAGAGGAAAAATGTCCTTTACCAAGGAACTGACCCCCCAGCAGGGAGTCCTAAACGGATGGAGAAGCCCTTGACTAGGTCCCCTCTTACAGGGATACATTCCTCCCTACAGAGCCTGTACAAGAGACTCCAATTTCAGTCAAGCCACACAGTTATGGAGACAAACTCCCTCATCCTGGCCTTCAGAAGGGAGAGGAAATGTTAGGGCGATGGTGAAAGAGAGTGGAAGTTCACCCAGATGTCCATGAAGTCTTCACCTCAAAGTTTCACAAGTAGGGAGGTTCCCATCACAACACTTTTCCCCCTATATTCCCCAAAATGTTCTTTCACCATGGTGGAGAAATCATTTTCCCAAGACTTCCAAAGGGAAAGGTGCCCTCAGGTTGCTTCCACTCTGTGGAAAACATGAGTTTCTCTACAGCCATCAATGGAAGGACGTATGGCTGCATCTGCAGGACAGTATATGCACACCCCTGCTACAAGGAGCATTTCCATCCATGGGAACATCCACGTGAGGAGCTCGGATCCGTGTGGATGTATCTACACAGCATGGACGCTGGCATGGGCATCATCTGCCTGCAAATGCCTACACATGACACAGGGCTGTCTGTGCACGTCTGAACCCATCTGTGTCCGTGAGAATATGGCAACACACAGACATACATGTAAAGGCACAAGCGCACGCCGGAGCACGCACATACGTGTGCCTATATGCACAGAGGTGCAGCTCTGCCATGTCCATAGGTGCACACCCAGTGCACAGTCACTGGGCAGGCTATGATCCGCGTGTTCTCTATGTGCACCCCGACGTGCCGGCGCCAGGTCATGGGCACCCCTAGGGACAGGGCACCCCTGGGTGTGTGCACACCGCGATACACACAGGTACACGCCTGTGCACACATACATCTACACAGGAACCTCGCTATCCTTCGTGTACCAGTGGCACAGGCAGCTCTATAGGTTTTTATCTGGCACATATCTCTATTTCCAAGCAAGCAGATTAACCCCAGGGACACGAACCCAACGTGAACCCACACACACCCCGGAGCTCACGTACCTGGCACCGGCGCTTCCCACAACCCACACACACCCAGAGCACACAACCATTGTGTACCTACAGTCCTTGTACACCGCTGTGGAAGTAAGCAAGCACTCACCCTACAAGGGAGGCATATCTCCAGGCACGCATACAGCTAACACGGACCCCCACGTGCTGATCATACATGTCCACGGGCATGTCCAGAGCCCACGGCTGCATGTGCACCCCACATATATCCACAAGGACAGAGGCACACAAAGAGCACATGGGACCCCATGGCCCCGGAGGAGCACGTCCCCAAAGCACAGCCACAGCCTAGAAGCAACCCACGGCCCCAGGGTGCAGCCCGGGGCACACCAACACCCCATAGCCACATACCGGGACCCCCACACCGGGCCAGTGCCTATGGGGAGGGAGGCAACACCGTGTCGCCACGCACCGGGACGGTTCCCCCTCTCCGGTGTGTGTGGAGAGGTGTCCCCGGGGACGGCCCGGTGCGGGAGCGGGTTCCCCACGCCTACGGATGGGTTCTCCCTCCCATCCCTCCCCGTTACCTTCTTGACGGTGCGCGGCGCCTCGCTGACGGTGCCGTCGGGACTGACAAGCGCCTCGGCCGCGGCCCCGCTGCTGTCGTTGCCGTCGCGGTGCCGGTGCTGGGGGTGATGCGGGTCGCTCCGCTTCATAGCCGAAGCCTGCGGCACCTTGGCAGCTCCCGGAGGCAGCCCGGCGGCGGAGGACGACAGCCCGGGGCAGCCGCTCCCGGGAGGCCGCTCGCTGCAGGACGGCGCCAGGGTCGCCTCACGCTCGGTGGCCGACAGCGGGCAGGGAGCCGCGGCCACACCGTGCCCGGGAGGGTGAGCGGCCACCGGCTCACACGGCGGCCCCGCCGCTTTATCCATGGGGCCGCTCAGCTCCTTCAGCTCCACCGCCGGGGCCGCCACCTGCACCGACATCGCCGCCGCCTCCGGCTCTCCCGAACACGAACCGCCCTTCGCCCGCCCCTCAGCGCCGCGGGAGATGCCGGGACCCGCAGTCCTCCCGCCCGCCACCGCGCCGGGACTACAACTCCCGGCAGCCTCCGCGCCGTATTCCCAGCGCCCTGTCTGCCCAGCTGCACCGCGGGGGCTTCTGGGAAATGTAGTCCTGAGGAGGAGCAGCGCGGCAAAATGGCGGCGGCAGCGGCGGCAGGAGGTGCAGCCGCATCAGGACCTGTCCCGACCGCCCCCTGCCCTGTGGAGAAACTTGGGTGGCTTTTCAAGTTTTAATGGATTTTTGTCTGTTTTGGCTGTCGCAGGTCTGTGAGCACCAAACAGGGGTCTGGCACTGCTCCTCCACAAGGAAAACCCATGGAAACCAAGAGACGTTCTGGCATGCGAGGGGGACATTGGGGAGCTGGAAAAAGGGGTGTCCTGCCACAGGGCCCCTCTGTGGGTCAGGGGCACAAGGACAGACAAATGTCACTAACTTTAGGCTTTGGCCTTAATACGGTTCATCAGGAAAGTTTCATTTAGGGAAAGGGAAGTCAAACACATCCCCTTTTTCTTATTTTTATCGTATTAATGTCTCTAGGCACAAGCCAAGCACTGAAATCTTGTGCGTTGCGGGCTGTACTCAACATTCCTGTCTCATTTGTAGGGCAGGAGCTCGTATCCAACATTTTTGAATGGTTGGGAGCAAAAGGAAAGTTTCTTGATATCAAATGAGATGTGATTGGCCAAGCAGATGTGGAAGATCATGGAATCATGGAATCAACGAGGCTGAAAAGCCCTTTAAGCTCATCCAGTCCAACCGCTTCCAGCACTGCCAAGGACACCACTGACCCATGGCACTGAGGCCTCGTCTCCATGGGGTGTGAACACTTGCAGGGACAGTGACTGCAGCCCTGCCCTGGGCAGCCTCTTCCAATGCCTGAGCATCCTTTGGGCAAGGAACTGCTCCTCAGCTCCATCCAAACCTGCCCTGGTGCAGCTTGAGGCCGGTTCCTCTTGTCCCATCCCCTGTTCCTTGGCAGCAGAGCCCAGCCCCTCCTGGCTCCATCCTCCTGTCAGGCTCTTGCAGGGAGCCATCAGGTCCCCCCTGAGCCTTCTTTTCTCCAGACTGAACCCCCCAGCTCCCTCAGCCGTTCCCCATCACTCTTGGGCTCCAGGCCCTGCACCAGCTCCAGTGCCCTTCTCTGGCCCCGCTCCAGCACCTCAACGTCTCCCTTGCAGTGGGGCCCAGAGCAGAACCCAGGATTCAAGGTGCAGCCTCACCAGTGCCCGAGGCAGGGGCACAATCCCTGCCCTGGCCCTGCTGCCACACTGGTGCTGGTACAGGCCAGGGTGCTGGGGGCTTCCTGGTTGCATGGGCACAAGCTGCTCGTGTTCAGCTCCATCATTCAGCACCCCCCAGGTCCTTTTCCACCAAGCAGCTTTCCAGGCACTCTTCCCAAGCCTGGAGTGTTGCAGGGGGTTGGTGTGGCCCAAGTGCAACAAGAAGATGTTGTTAAAGGGAGAAGCACGAAATACTGTGGAATACCAGGATCCACCAGTACCCCCATGAGTCAGAAACATTAAGGATGAAATTAAGGCGAGACTGCAATGACCAGGAGAGTTTCTGATGCCCAAGTTACCACCTCTGCTGCCCAGAACCTTTGAGTTGGGCTGTATTTGGGATGAGCTGGCTGCAAGATGAGGCACAGAGACGAGGAACCCAAAGAACCACTCACTAAATCAGGAGGCAGCAATCAAGGCGCAGCAAGACCTGAGAAGCCAAAGGAGGGTCTGATGCTTGGAGAGAAAGAACCTGGTTGGCAGCTGATGACCAGTTCGTAAAAACTCATTAGGAACAGAAGAAAAAATGGTTTCAATATATAATTATTTGTTATATATTATGTATTATATGAATATTATATATAATATTGATTATGTTATATCCAGGCAGCAGCTGAACTGGATGGAGGTGAGGAGAATAATACCAGAGACAGGGAGAGGATGAAAGGAGGAATGTGTGAAGGGGATTGAAGTTAAAGGAGAAGCAGCACATCCCTTTGTGCATGGAAGGTTTGACTTTCTCCAACTAATGCCTTTTCCTTACTGTGGTGAAACCAGAACATGTGTGCACGTCATTCCCTAGGATCAGAAAGCTGTCTCAGGCAGATTGCAGGCTCAGAAGGGGTCTCTGAGAACAGAACTCTTTAAAAGCTGCTGTGGGAGGGATTTGGAGTGGGAGCAGGTGAATATCCCTCCCCCGAGAGACACACTTGAGCCATCAGAGAAGAGCAGGATCCACGTATAGCCCCAGCTCCTGCAGCATTGTGCTTCTGCTGCAGTGTGGCTTCTGCTGGTGCCCAAGGCAGAAATCCTCCAGGTATTACCATTTCCTAGTGCTGTGGATCGCACAGTCTGACCAAAACCTGCCTGACCCGGGGGGAAAACTGCTGCTCGGGCAAAATCCTGACCCTGAGTTTGGTCCTGGTTCAGTACAGGATCTGCCCCACACTCACCCACTCTCCTTTCGCAGTGATAAAGCCATCACAGCTTGCCAAAGCTCCCACAAACACCCGACAAAACCAGAGCAATGTGCTGGGCTGGCCGGGAGGATTTATCTGGGAAAACAAGGGCTATCAGGAGAGGAAGGAGGAGGCCGTTTGGTTTGAGGGAGGATGGAGCAGTTGGAACAATCGGGGCTCTGTGAGAGCCTGGCTCCTTCCCCGTGTACAGCACGGCACAGGGGCCGGAGACGGGCAGCAGGGCAGGAGTGCTGCTGCCTGGGAGAGGTGGGAAACCTTCACACAGAGCAGCCTTTGAGAGGTGAGTCAGTGCCTTGAGAGACGTGGCTGTGTGTAGACCTGTATAGGCAATGGGCTGGTTTCTGCTACCAAGGGTAGAATCATAGGATTGTGGAAGGGTTTGGGCAGAAGCGATCTTAATGCTCCTCCAGTCCCAATCCCTGCCACAGGCAGGGACACCTTCCACTGGAGCAACTTGCTCCAAGCCCCTGTGTCCAACCTGGCCTTGAACACTGCCAGGGATGGGGCAGCCACAGCTTCTCTGGGCACCCTGTGCCAGCGCCTCAGCACCCTCACAGGGAAGAGCTTCTGCCTCATCTCCAACCTGAACTTCCCCTGTTTCAGTCTGAACCCATCATCCCTTGTCCTATCACTGCAGCCCCTGATGAAGAGCCCCTCTCCAGCATCCTTGTAGCCCCCTTGGAAGCTGCTCTAAGGTCTCGATGCAGGTTCTCTTCTCCAGGCTCAACAGCCCCAACTTTCTCAGCCTAAGGATGATCACAACAATGAAGTTAAGATAGAAAGGAGTCAGCTGCAGGATCCTGGAACAGAGGCAGGGCACCTGAGGTGTGTGGTGATGCTGGGCACCTGACTTGGAGGAGAGCAGGCGAGTTACTGGGCCAGTAGAGCCCAAACAGACCTTCCTAGTCTGGATTTGCCCATTCTTGTGATGCTCAATCCTAAAAGCAGACCTGGAACATGGAGCCAGCAGCCAGATGTGCACTGGGGTTCGGGATGGAGCGCAGGAGTGCTCGTGTGGATCCTTTGTGCCTCCTTGATCCCATTTAAAGGGAACAGAACAGCCCTGTGGCATATGGAGATCCAAATGCAGAGCTCACCCAGCACCACTACAAAGGCTGAAGCTTCCAGACATGAAGAAAGAGGGAAAAAGGATTTTTCTATGGAAGTTTCTCAATTCAAGACTCCAATACCCCACTGTAAGGTGAAAGACACAGTTGTGCTCTCACTGTAATATATGTAATCCCAAACTAGAAGTCAACACCACCCCACCACATCAGCTCTTCTAACTACACCTCTGGGACAACAGATAGGAATATCAGCTGATTCAGCCCATCCCCACCTAATGGCATTTGGGTATTTGATAGGAGCAATCCCATTTTCCTGCAGTTATTGATTTGTTCTGGCCACGTCCCCAGGACCAGCCCATGCTGTAGTAGTCTTGACTCATTTAATTACAGCAAAGGTAATCAGCTGGACAGGCAGTGCCAAGGTCTGTCCCCAGGGGCCAATGGTTAAATGTATTCCTCATGAAGAGTATCCACATTCCTTAGAAACTCCCTGCCTGGCCCTGATGAGCACTCTTGTGGTGTTCAGGAGATGGGAGACCCTCTGTGGTTTCATCTCCTGCACCTCCAAAACCACTTAAAGGCAGAACATTGGGATAGGGATGCCCACAAGTGTGGAATTCCTCTCACCACACTTAATTTATATGAAGTCTTTGCAGTCTTCACCTGTGAGTTACAGCCTCTCACTGAGCACAGCACAGGGGATGCTGCGAGGGCTGGAGCAGCTCTGCTCTGGAGCCAGGCTGAGAGAGCTGGGATGGGGCAACCTGGACAAGAGAAGGCTCCTGAAGGGGAGACCTCAGAGCAGCTCCAGTGCCTAAAGGGGCTGCAGGAAACCTGGAGAGGGGCTTGGGACAAGGGCCTGTAGGGACAGGCCAAGGGAATGGCTTGAACCTGCCAGAACAGGGGAGACTGAGATGAGCTCTTAGGCAGAAGCTCTTCCCTGTGAGGGTGCTGAGGAGCTGGCACAGGGTGCCCAGAGAAGCTGTGGCTGCCCCATCCCTGGCAGGGTTCAAGGCCAGGTTGGACAGAGGGGCTTGGAGCAAGCTGCTCCAGTGGAAGGGGTCCCTGCCTGTGGCAGGGATTGGGACTGGAGGAGCTTTAAGGTCCCTTCCAACCCAAGCCAGTCTGGGATACTGTTATTCCATATATCTCTGCAGGTTTCACCTCTCAGCCTCTTCATTGGCCAAACCCAATNTGCCCCATCCAGGGTTCAAGGCCAGGTTGGACAGAGGGGCTTGGAGCAAGCTGCTCCAGTGGAAGGGGTCCCTGCCTGTGGCAGGGATTGGGACTGGAGGAGCTTTAAGGTCCCTTCCAACCCAAGCCAGTCTGGGATACTGTTATTCCATATATCTCTGCAGGTTTCACCTCTCAGCCTCTTCATTGGCCAAACCCAATTAATTTCCTCAGCTGTACATGGAGTATCCTCAGGTAGGAAAGGGAAGAGCTGAAATGATCACATTTAAATAGCATCCTCCTGCTTCTTATCCTTTTCCCTTTCAGTGGGGAGCAATATTTGAGGCTCCACTTTACATTACAAAGGAGCAAAGAGCCCTTCCCTCTGCCTCCACTCCCAGTGTGCAACAGCTTTAGTATGTTCCAGTTATTATTTGAAGCAATTTCATAAGGAACCAAGACTGTATGATCCCATGCCTAGGCATGGGGTCACAGAGTCATAGAATCATGGATGGTTTGGGTTGGAAGGGACCCTGAGGCTCATCCCTTTAGGTTTTGGAAGACTATTACAAGATTTATCCCTCAGGTCCTTAAAACTTCCCAACAATGAGGGAGCCCAAGGGACAAGATGCGCTTGGGGAGAGGTTCAAAGGACACAGTGCAGAGCAGGATTGTCCCCTGCACCCCATCCCCTTCCCAGTCCCACGTCATGTGCCTGAGCCAAATCCAGGGGCTTTTTGAATATCTGTAATAAAAAGAAGGAATGAGGTGGGGTTGGGATGTCTCCTGTTGTTTCCAGAATTAAGGATTTTAGCCATTTGTCTCAAAACACCATTATCAGTGAGGAGAAGCTGCTACAAACTCGTTTTGCTTTTCATAGAGAAACCCATAAAAATAAAATAGAGATGGAGAAAGAGGATAAAAAAGTCCATAAAAATAAAATACAGATAAAAAGGGGGAAACAATGGCCCCAAATTTAAAATACTGATAAAGAGAGATTAAAGAATGCCCACAAAACCAAAGTAAAGACAGAAAACCATTTAGCTTCACCCTGGATGAACTCATCTGGCTTCCTGATGTTCACCCATGCCAGCACAGAGCAAAAGTGTCCAAATCCATTGGGAAATGCAACTTTCGGTGCCCAGTTCCACCCAAATCTCCAAAGACATTCCTGGTCTCTGGGATAGCCACGTGGATTCAAAAAAGGACCTTCCAAAAAGCAAACGTTCTGTCCCCAGAAGCACCCTGTACACAGCACGGGGGGTGTCCCTGTGGGATCCTGCTCTGGCTGAGGCACCCACAGCACCCCAAAACCGGGGTGTCCAGGGTGCGTGTGGGGATAGCTAAACCCCTAGTGCCACCTGCTGGCAACGGGACCCCCCACCTCCCCAGGTTGCTGCCAAACCCCATCAACTGTCCCCTCAAACAGTCCTCATAGCACCCACAGGCACTTCCAGCCCCTCACATGTGCCTTCCGCTGGCAAAATAGCCAGCACCAGGGTGTTAAAGCCGGTTTTAAAGCAGTTTAAAGCTGGGTTTAAACAGTTAAGATCGGGTTTAGGGCATTTGGAGCCCTTTTAGGAGTCAACAACGTTTCCCCTCCCCAAAGAACCCAGGGCAGTCACTGGCACTGGAAATGTGGTAGATTTAATACTGATACAGGAGGGTTTTCCTTTACACAGCATAAAAAGGCACCCATGGAGGTCACTGGGATAGAGGGAACACCAGGAGCCTACTGGGGTTTGATAAAGGAGGTTTGGGGGATAATGGGCAGGTAGAAAACACCAGCAGGGACTGGAGCCCTCCTACCTCAGCACTTGGCTGGGTTTAGTGTAAATTGGGGGAGGTTTAGTTAAAAACATAACAAAAAGCTTTGCTCAGGGGGTGGGTGCACCCCAAAAGCACCTGGTTTGGGTCCTGGTTTAGGCATCATGGCTCAGGAAGCACCCCAAAGTGACTCCCCACCTCCCCTGGTCAGGGACCACCAGCCCACCAATGCTGTGGTATGGGTCTGGTGCAGCTCTCTGGGGAGCTGGAAGGCACTTTTGGACCCCTGAAGGAATGAGGGGTGCACCCAGAGAAACGGGTGCACCCCAGGGTGCTGCTACACCCTGTGAGCAGGGATCAGCTCATCCCACTCAGCTGCAGCACCACGGCTCGGTGTATTATACAACTATTGGCACACGTGTGTGGAAGCTCTACGTACCATCTACTCACAGTGGGGGCAGAGAGTGAGTGAGGGGTGGCAGCAGGTCCCAGCACCCCACAGTGTGCTCCCCAAAATCCACCCTGAGCTGCACTCACCCACTGCCTGGTACCACTGCCCTGGGGGGCAAAGGCAGTGTCCCCTTCTCCATAGGTCCCTGCAGGACCTGGATGGGGTTTGTTCCACCAACATGCAGTTTCTCTTCTCACAGCAATGCCGCAAGTCACCCTAAACCCCTTCTTCTTGGCATCTCGTTTGGCTGTGAATTGAGTCTGCCTGGGGAGCAACACAGTCCTCCAAGGGGAGAAATCAGCACTGGCCAGGCTGGAGGGATGCTCAGGACCAGCTCAGTGGGTCCGGATGGGTTCCCAAGTCTCCTCACAAGCTGCTGGCACCGGAGGAGGCTTCAGGACCTCCCCCATCTGCTCACAACAACCCACCAGGCTCAGAAGTCCGAATCAGCATCCAGCAGCTCTGCATCCACCAGGTTGGTCCGGGAGTGGATGGGGCCCAAGGCGGCCCGACGGCCCTGAGTCCTCATCCCCCCAGCACGGGGGTTCGGCCTGGGGGGCCACAGCGGAGCCCCGTTGTGCTGCTGGTGCCCGGTGCTGGGGCTGGGCCTCTCCTCCTCCGGGGAGCCGCCGTCGGGGCAGAAGGGGTTGCTGATGAGGTGCAGGACATTGGCTCTGCAGCGGTTGTCCCATGGTCGCCCAGCAAAGGCAGCTTCAGGTGGGAGCCCCGGGATCACATCGGGGGCAAAGGCAACCAGGCAGGGCTGGGGGGGCAGCCGGGGCAGGCGGGGGACGGTGCTGGGTGCTAAGGGGGCTGCAGAGCCCCCCAGGCAGCGCTCTGGGTCCGGGCTCACCTCCTTCTTCTTCTTCTTCCTCCTCTTCTTCCTGCGGCCACTGCGCTTCTGCAGCTCAGGGGAGACGTCAGCATCAACCACCCAGAGGTTGGCTCTCTCCTCTGGTGGCACTGTGGGACACGGAATGGGGTGAGAGTGGCCACATCCTGCCCTGCGTTCCCCCAGCACCTCCCAGCCCTGCTCTTCTCCCCCCCCCCCCCCCTTGCCCCCAACGACTTTCCTGGGTAT
>NDXB01000043.1:4808-16900 GCA_002631895.1 Agapornis roseicollis
AATTGAGGTTGGAGTCTGGATTCAGGTGGATACGCTGGAGGGAAGGAATGCCATCCAGAGGGACCTTGACACGCTTGTGAGGTGGGCTGATGCCAACCTCATGAAGTTTAACCATGCCAAGTGCAAGGTCCTACACCTGGGTCAGAGCAATCCCAGGCACAGCTACAGGTTGGGCAAAGAGGAGATTCAGAGCAGCCCTGTGGAGAAGGATTTGGGGGTGGTGGTCGATGAGAACATGAACATGAGCTGACTGCAGTGTGCACTTGCAGCCCAGAAAGCAACCATATCCTGGGCTGCATCAAAAGGAACGTGACCAGCAGGTCAAGGGAGGTGATCCTGCCCTTCTACTCTGCTCTCATGAGACCTCACCTGGAGTATTGTGTGCAGTTCTGGTGTCCTCAACATAAAAAGGACATGGAACTGTTGGAACAAGTCCAGAGGAGGGCCATGAGGATGATCAGGGGACTGGAGCATCTCCCATACGAAGACAGGCTGAGAAAGTTGGGGCTGTTCAGCCTGCGGAAGAGAAGGCTGCATGGAGACCTCATAGCAGCCTTCCATTATCTGAAGGGGGCCTATGGGGATGCTGGGGAGGGGCTCTTCATTAGGGACTGTAGTGACAGGACGAGGGGTAATGGGTTCAAAATTCAAGAGGAGAGGTTTGGATTGGATCAAAGGAAGAAATTCTTTCCTGTTAGGGTGGTGAGATGCTGGAATGAGTTGGCCAGGGCGGTTGTGAGTGCCCCATCCCTGGCAGTGTTCAAGGCCAGGTTGGATGAAGCCTTGGGTGGCATGGTTTAGTGTTAGTGTGAGGTGTCCCTGCTTATGGCAGGGGGTTTGGAACTAGATGATCTTAAGGTCCTTTCCAACCCTAACTATTCTATGATTCTTTCAATGCAGCCTTGTCCTGGCATGCAAGAAATTGGAATATATGTTCTGTTATTTCTTCTACAGAAATTTAGCTTAGGAAAGTTCTTAGCTTTTAGAAGCTTAAGTCTTCTCCCTCTCCCTCTCCCCCCAAGAAAAAACCCGATAAAAATCTAAGGATATTAATTTGCAGACTTCATAAAATTGGAAAATCTTACGTTTTGAGTGTGTTTGCTTATGTTAAAATTTTCTTACTGTTCTGCAACTCGTACCTGGATGTTGACAATGAGGTGAGTTGTCCTGTTGTGGAAATAGCTCTTTGGTTGGAAGAGTGCTTGTGTCTGTGTTCAACAGGAAGAGTTCTTCACTGTGTGCTTGTACCTCAGAGAACAAACCATAGTAGTAACAACTTTGCCATTTTCTTTTTATTTATTTGGTAGTGTCCATACAAGCTGCATTTAGAGGGGCTCTTGTTGCTAAAGTGGATGCTGCTGGAGCGGCATTTAGGTGGATATTTTGGGGCTTGTGGATATGCCAAGCCTATAAGTTTGGGCTATACAACTGACTCTTCTGACCGTGTTCTTTACTTGCTGAAGTGAGAAACTTTGGCATGCCAGATCAGATCCCTGGGCTGAGGCATATTACACTGGACTTTGTTGTTAAGGGCAGTGTTGAAACTATTATTGGAACTGAGGTCTGCCAGCTTCTAAATGTTTTTAAAAATAAGCTAACATTTATAAATACAGATTCTCATGAGAGATGTGAGTTTGTTGCCAAATGAAATTCTGCTTATTAAAATTGGAAATCTTCTGTGAAAACAGAGTAACTGATGGGAACAAAACAGCTCTATGACATTTGTGGAAAGAACTTGATCTGCTTCACTGTTTATAAAATATTTCTTTGTTATTTTGATAAACGTGAACTAATAGCAAGTGTTAAATGGTGGTGAAATAGCCATAGCTTTTCATTCTACCAGGCACAGGTTTAGGATAACAGTCTGGCAGTTACTAGCTGTTCAGTCAATAAGATCTTGCCATTTAACTAATTATAGCTGTAATAACTTCTCCATTCTGAATTGATACTTGGTAAATTCTTCTTTTTAGATTTTTGAAGGTGTCTCCCATTTTTGTCTTTCAGGGTGGTAATAAATTGTCCAGTCTTTGCAGGTCATTTGTATTTAATGTTTAGACAGAAGCCAGGTTTTAGGTTTAAATTGTTTTAGAAGTGCCTGTACAATCGAATGGTTACCTTTGTACTCTGGAGTAGAAAAACTTCATGTAGAAGTAGGCTATTAAGGATGTCTATAAACCCAGGTGAATGCAAGTACTGAAGAGTGCCTCTTGGACTTGGGTATGTAGTTGGACTTTGGAAGACTTTACATTCACTATTTGTTCCTTTTTCTGCTGGTGCTGTGCAGGGTGGGATGACTGTAGCTGTGAGCACACAGCCAAAGCCATATACAGTTATTTTTTATCTGCATGCACCAAGATTGGAAGAGGTTTTTTTATATATATATAAAGACTACTTGTAAACAGCAAAACTGAGCTGTAAGACAGTCATGAGAATTCTTCATCTGTTCTTAACAATTCAGTGTGCTTTTGACCAAATCAAATAAAACTCACTTGCATTAATACATTTTCTTCCATGTTAAATTGGCATGACTAGTTCTTTTGACTAGTGACTGTTGCGTTACCTTTTAATGTTGGCTCTGGGACCAAAACTATCTCGAGTTTCTATCTGGACGGTATTAGTACATTATGTTGACTCAAAATGCAAAGATGTAATAGAACAGTGTGAGAATGTTCTGAGGGATAATTTGAAGAGGAGAGCTGTGCATGAATCAGTGGAGGCAGATGAACACAGGAGGAAGGAAGCACTCCACACCTGAAGTACTGAAGACACTGAAAACACTTTCATGTCTGTTATGAATGTAAGAATCCTTGTTAGGAATCAAGGTAAACAGAAAATGTTACTGAGAAGTCTTTTGGACAACTTTGTTGCTTTAGGAGCAGTAAGGGGAGTTCTTCAGCTCCCACCATATGCATTTCTTTTGATTTCACCACTTTTTCAGTTAGTGGGAAGGCATGCACTCTCTGTCCAGGTATATAATGTGGGGCACATAGATTTCTCTCTTAGCAGCAATCAAGGCATTTCCCAAACGTGTTGCCAAGTATGACTTTTTTTGTTCCAAGGGAAAAAAAGCAGCTGAATTGTTTTCTGAAGTAAAATAAAAAAAGGAACTTATCTGAAATAAGGAATCTGTGGTGCACATGAGCCATGTCATCTGTTTTACATTATGTATCCTGTGAAGTTACTGAGGTTTTTTCCATTAAAATCCCAGAGATCCAGGTTGGTAAGTCAGTCCATTTTGGCTTGAGAACTTTAGTGAGACTGAAAGCAGGTGACTGCTGAAGCTATTTTAGCCTTTTATGGTGCTGTGCATGCAGGGATTCCTTTTTCCCACTGAGCCTTGAGGATTTCTAGGGCATGTTTCACACTTTCTCTGTGCTGGAATAAATTAAGTTTCTTTCTCAAGGTGTCATACAAGTATCATCTTGTTGTTGGGTGTAATGGTGGAGGGAAGGGCAGAGAGAGAGCTGAGGATGGTATTAGTCGGTACCATGGTGGGAAGTGGCAGGGTGGTGGTGGTTTCCTCTGAAGGTCAGCGGAAGGAGAGGTGAAGGAAGAGCTGCTGTGGTCAGCACTTTTCCCACAGTGATGGGAAGCCCTTCTCCCCTGCCTGCCAGGTATTGTTCTCCCCGGTTCCTTGCCAGGGCACTAGCCCAACAATGTAAGTGAAACAAACCTTGGCTCAAACTCACACTCCCAGGCAGTTCAGCAAGTTTGCTAGAAGGCTTTGTCTGCAGACTTGGAGGGGCAGAGGGGTGGCTAAGAGTAGTATCTGGCAAATGTCTGTGATGCCTACCTGCTGAGGGCATAAATTCTGTGTTAGTAGAAAGTGAATTTTGGTATGTTGGGTTGATGTTTTTTTCTGTGCAGCTTTTGTAAAGACACAAGTATCAATGCATGGTTTGTTTGCATGGTAGGTCTGAATATTTATTTGCAATGTCATCCCAGTAAGACATCCCATTTACTAACTCTTTTTTGTTACAGTTTTTAGTTGGGCTATTAATTTTGATAAAGTTGGACTTGGGAGTAAGGGGGAAGAGCACAGATGCATCAAGAAGAGCTTTAATAAATATTCTAGTGATGTGGAGTAAGAGTTTCCTACCAATAGGAACTGAGCAGGGACAAAGTTGTTAAAATCAGTATGCACTGGGAATGCACTGTTAGGTCAAAGGAATTGATACCAACACTCATGCTACTCAAAGGTAAATCCTTTTTCTCTGCTGTAGAATTGTTTAAAAATGAGTCTTCAGGCATATTTCCTCTGCAAGGTTTTCCACTTCAGTTGCCTTTTAATGAAAAACATGGCTTTGTTTTGCTTTATTTTGTGGGGGAAACAGCTTCTTCCTTTTGAAGTGCTTGCTTTTTGAACAGGCAGAGAAATTTTGTTTACTGTAGAGGAGCAACAAGAAATGAAGTATCTGGAGGACTAGAATAGGAGGAGTGGGCTGAGTAAAGGCTGCTACCATAACCACACTAGTAGCACTACTCACAGTGCAGCTGCTTACACCATGCTAACGAAAGCAAGGTGTGGAAGACCCTTTATTAGGAGTGTGCATGCTGTTAAAAAGTGAACAAATACAACCAAGTAGCTGGTTTATGAAGTTGAAACAGGAGGAATGGTTCATAAAACTAGAAAAAAATTGAAAGTAAAGATCAGGAGATTAATGTAGAACTGGTAGGGTAAATATCTGCCTCATCTTACATAGCTATTAAGTTCACTAAAACTGGCATAACTGGCTATTATTGTACTGACTTTGATTGTCTCACTGAACAAACAAGTTTCTATGAGAAAGTGTTTTGGATCCATTTTGGACCCGCTGGAGAAAAAGGTTAAGGGACGATGCTTGGTATGCATTGTATGTTCTTTGACCCCATCTTCATGTTGAGACTATGTAATGGCCTCTCCTAAATGTTTTAGGACACTTCTTATACGCTGGCCTTATTCATCCTCAGTCAAGCTTCTTATATGAAATTTTGAACAGCTTTATGATATACACTGATTTGGTTTTATTTTAAAATGGTAGTGGAACTGTTAGTATGTGATGCTACTTTTCTAGATGTGCTGTAGCCAATATGTAGTCTTTCTCACTCAAAAAGTCTGAGTTTAGACATAAAGAAAAACTATACATAGTTATTAAGACTGTGAATAGTATATCTTATGAGCTCTTTGATATGTATTGCAAGCATCAGGAGCTGACCTCAGCTTTGTTCTGAGGAACTGAGCATCTGAGGAGGGAGAAGGGGAATAGGGCTGTCTATATGAGTGCTTTGTGGTTTTATACTTTACAGATTAATCCCTCAGTCCAAAATTATTGTTTTGAGCAAGGGATGCATTGGTAGGAGAGTGATTTTGGTTTTAGCTTGTCTCTGCAGCTAGGCTGTGTAAACATAAGGTGTTAAGGGGTCATGTGCACACTTTGCTTTTCTCACTCAAGACAGGACTGGAATTGAACTAGAGTGTTTTTCTGAACTAGCTCATTACTAGACATCCTGTGCTCTGGCATGGCCCTCCAAAGGCTGGAGTTGGGTTTTTTTTATAACAGGGGTGATGCCAATTATGTCTACTGACAAGTGCCTCTGATTGATGCACAGCTGACTTGATACCAAGATGAACCACACTTGGCTGTGATTTCCGGCTTTGTGAAATGTGTAGGACTGCTTATTCCTAAAGTTTGTGTTGGAATGAAATCTGTTCTTAAAATGATTTCTTTTTATTTTAATAAATGTTACCCTGTTTGTGGTAGAAGCTGGGGTGCAATAGTCTGTTAAATTCAGTCTTGCTTATTTCTCGTCATTTTGCAGTGTTAAAACTGCAAGGGTAATAGTAGTATTTTAAGTGCAGCTCCTTTATGATGATGGAATATGCGGCTGAGGAAAAAGTCCTATGAATATCTCTGTGTTGCTGGACATACTGTACATCTCATATTCAGTCACGCTACCAGTGTCCTGTTATAAGTATCTTGTGCCTCTGAGAGTTTGTGGAAGAGTATAAGATCATACTGACAAATGAATAGCATGTTTCAAGGTGTTTTGGTGTTTTTTTATTATTTATTTGTGGAATTTCTAAT
Organism: Agapornis roseicollis; assembly: GCA_002631895.1. NCBI lineage: Eukaryota > Metazoa > Chordata > Aves > Psittaciformes > Psittacidae > Agapornis > Agapornis roseicollis. The sequence continues at coordinate 10,874 of NDXB01000043.1, forward strand.
ATTATAGTTTCTAAATTTGGCATTCTGCTAGGCCAGATGCATTCATTTCTGGGGTGTTCTTTTACAAGCAGGCACAGAGCTCAGCTCTGCACACCTACAGCTGGCTTAGGACTTTAAGCTTAAAAGCTGGGGTGTCAACATGCTGTCCTGCTTTTACTGTACTTGAAGACTGTCAGATGTGAAAAGGATCTTTGTGGTTGTACCCTAGTATCCCAGTGTGGGGAGACTCTTCAGGAACACTATGGTGGATATGCCTGTCATCCAGAGGCAGCTGCTCATCTCTAAAACATGGTCAGTTGGCCTGTGAAAACAGCTGGTGGCTCCTGAATGCTGTCTGTGCTGGCCCCTGTGGGAATTGACTTGGGGTTGTTGCTTCTGCCTCTTGTTAGCAAAACTTCTAAACATAATGTGTTTACCAACATGCTAAATATTCCTCTTACCCCTCCCATAGATACTGAATAACTGTTCCATAGAAAATCATCTGAGTACTTTTTTCAAAGGCTGGGTGGTTGATTGATTATGAAAATTTGAAATCGCTTTTTCCGACAACTGTGTAAACTTTGGTGTTTTTGTAGAAGTAAATGTTCCATGAAAGAAAAATACTTAGAAAGCAAACTGAGATAAAATACACAGGAAACTTGAATGTCAGTGACTAATGAAATGGTATGTTTCATATATAACTTTCTGTAAGGCACTGTCTCTACAATCATTAAATGGGCCAGCTACTAAAAGGTATCCAGCCTTCCTCAGAGAAAATGTCTGCTTAAAGATCTTGTATAGGCCACGGCTTTGCACAACCACAGCTAAATGATACTGCTCTCTAAAATGTGAGTGGGAAAAAGGTATTTTTCCATGAACATGTTCTCCGTGCTCTTCAATGGGTTAGTGAGTGCTACTGGATTTTGAATGTGGTTGTGAAGTCTTGTTTGATCTGGACTTACAGTTTCATGGCATCCAATTACAGAACAGGGGTTGTGGTCCTGTTTTGTAATGTGGTTAGGCTGACAGTACTTTTTTTTTGTGCTGATCATGGTAACCTGGTGCGTGTCATCTGACTTAAGTTCTTGTAAGTAGGGAGAAACTGGATGAAATTAATGCAGACAGTATGTTGTTTAGACTTTGCCTTGAATAATACATGCGGTTTTGGGACTATTCTGTTGAGATAACTTCATAAATTAGTCCCCAAAGGCGCCCCTGGAAAGATCGAGGAGGGAGTTGTAAAGAACGCTGAGGTAAGGAGCTCATCGGGTGGGTTAAGAGCTGCGGTGCTGCAGGGAGAGCCGGAGACGGTTTCGTGGGGTCAGAGGGATGGGGCTGAGCAGTGTCAGAGGCGCCTTTTCCACTGCAGCAGCCGCGGGTGTCCGTCTCCGCGTACGCGCCCCTCTGCGTGAGCGCTCGGTGCCTAGGGCATGCGCGGGGCCTGGTTTTCGGCAGCACTCGAAGTCCCTAGTGGGGAGCTGGGCAGTGCCAGTTTGCCCTCCCGCGGGTGTCGGCAGCGCCTAGGCAGGGCACGTGTGGCGATAGCGCCCGCCCTTGTGGACGGCAGCGCTTCAGCACCCGTGCCGGCGGCTCCTGCTGCCGTGGGTCACTGCCCGGTCCCGTACCCCCGTTCACCTGCCTGCGGGGCGGTGCAGCCGGTGGGGCGGGCTCCGGTCGTACCGTCCCGCCCCGGGGGCGGCCGCTCTCTCGGCGGGGCCAATGGGCGCGGGCCCTGTTGCTATGCGGGGCCCTACTCTGCCTCCTTTGTGGAAATGCCGTGGGCACCCACCCGCGGCGCGCCGGCGGGGCTCGCTGCGGGAGCGCCGGGCCGCGCGGAGAAGGTGTGTACCGGCGGGGAACCGGGCTCCGCCGCGCCCGCTCACCGCGCTTGGCCTGGGGCGGGCCACGGCGCCCGCTCGCCTGCACTTGGGGCGTCCTCGGATGCGGTGGCGGAGCAAGGGGTTGAACGGGGCGGTTCGGGGATGAGGGGCAGCGGGACGCGGGTGCCGGGAGGGGCGGGGGGGTGGACAGGCGTCCCTGGCTTGATATCAGCTCGGGCTGTGGAACCGTGAGTGCGATCGGCGGTGTATGGCGGTGTTTTGTTGTGGGAGGTGATTTAAAGTCCGTCTGTGCCGAAGTTTGCCCCTCCGGCACAGTGCGGGAGCGCGCTGTGCTTGGGCTGTACATAGTTCCTTTAGAAAAACAAACAGTTTCACCATATGTTCTCCTTTTCGTTCCGATTACTGAGCCTAGGAAACGCTGAGGCTTGTGAGATCTCTTTTTAAAAACTCCCTTTAAAGGAAAGTAATGGACAACCTGAAAATTAATTCTGTTAATTCATTACATTGTTAGGGCAAAAGTATTAAGTAGCCTGGAACGGAAGGGGATATTTTTAAGCCTTAAAAGTGAGATATGTAGTTAAAGTCAAATCTGCTAACAGTTGTCGGTGTAGCCATATGTAACTGCTTGTCTCTTCATTGTTACAGAGGAGAAAACTTCCCCCCTCCCAAAACCACCCTGAAGCTTAACTGCGTTTCTTCTGTGCCTTGTTATGTAGGTCAAGTTTCTCTCTTTTTTTCCCTTTTCCTCCAGCAGGAGGAAACTATTACAGTATTTTGATTTCTGCTGGAAACAATGCATTAAAGCACTATCAGCCCTTTGCCACTACTTGTTTGTCTTGGGACAAATGAAGCTGATGCAAGTATATCAGCTTTGGGGGCAACTAAAAATATGTATTTTTAATTAGCAGCTTACTGGTTGCTTATCTGTAGGCTGTGTTTAAAGCTAATTAAATAGCATATGAGCTCAATGCTGAATTGAGGATTATCCATTTCTTTTTATGCCAGCCTGTTCTCTAAAAATGCAAATGTTGCTCCAGCCAAGTACTTGCATGTATTTTCATCCTGGGTCTGGAGCTTATTCTTCTTCCAAAATGTACCAGAGCTCTAGCTTCAGTGAGATGGCTGCTATTAGACATTCACCTCCCGATATGGGAGGAACAACAATTCCACTAGTGTACTCTTGTGGTTTGTGTGGGAGTATTAGTTTTGACCCAATGAAGCATTGCTTTATAAAGTAGTAAGGAATTTTTGAGAGGACAATGTGAAATTTCATAATTGCATAAATTGAATTTTAAATGTGTTAATTTCATGTCTGCCATTTGCTATGTAGAAAATTACCATATATTAACAGAGAAGGAGGCAAACTAGATTCTTGGCTGGAATTCTATTAAGCCTTTCAATTTTGACCCTCTGTAACATTTTATTCTTTTGAGTTCCAGAAGACTATTAAAGCTTAACAACATGGCGTACAATGTGGAAACTTGTAAATAGCTGAATTGTGCTGTATGACACAGTTAAATTCTAAAATTATCCAAAATGTTCTTTTGTTTTATGTGCTCATAGTAGGCTCTGGTGTCCATTTTAAATTGAGCAGGCTTTTAAACAGTGTGAGAGATGTAATGTCATTTGTCCTCCTGAATAAAGTTTAAATACAATTTTATGCTCCTGGCTGTTCTCCCAGAAGTTTTTTAAATGAGAAGCATATATTGTCTCTGTTGTAACTTTTTTACTTTTGCAGGTTACTGTTTAACCACTTAAGGACAGGCCTTGTAGGTGAAGGTTAATAGCATTGGAAAAATTACCTGAGGAGCTTCATGCTGCTCCACCATCAGTAATGTCATCGTGGTTCTTTCAGAGCTCCTTGCCTTTTTGATGAAGAAGCCTTTGGTCTGCTAGCCTTATTCCTTTCCCTCCACCTCACCCTCTAAATAATCTGGACTGCAGATACGGAAACAAACCTGAAGCCAGAGGTAGTCTCACTCACTAGTTAGGAGGATTTTGGGTGGTCAGGCATGTTCTGACAAAGTTCTACAAGATAAATTACCCGCCACTTAGATGACAATGAGCAGGTTGTAACATCAGAGTTTTGAGAGATGAAGTAGGAAAGCAGAAGATGAATACAGAGAAACTGCAGTAGAAGAGGTCAGCTGTAATGAAAATAGATTGCTCTGGGTTTTTTGATTTGTCTTTTTCTTTTTCTTTATTTCAGATAAAATAATGGATTCTTAATCTGCATTCCTCACCTGGGGACACTGTGCTTTTTTTAAACACCCTAATAGCTAGTTCTGTTCTAGCAGCAGTACTGCAGAAGTTTTCAGCTTGTAGGTATAGTTTCTAACTGACATGATGTTGTAATAAAGATATGAGAGTATCAGTTCCTACTTAACCTGCATACTATATATTTAATGTTTGATGTGCTGTCCATTAAAATAAAAGTCTTGAATTCTTGAGTGTTTCTCTCTTCTCCTTGTGCATATTCTTTAAAAGCTCTGTTATTAACAGTGCATTTGCATTGTTTCGTTTGTTTCTCATTTCCTTGTTTTTTCAGTTATTCTGGGAAAATAAGAAAACTCTTCCCCAGTCTGACTATTTATCTTGGACTTGGGTATGCCACCAGTGTTCACAGAGCTTCTTCGAGTTGAACCAAGTCTCTGGAGTTGACATGATTTGATAGTCAGAAAGCTGCCCTGGATGTAATTCACATGTGATCCTGAATATCTGTAATGGAGACTTTTTCTGAACATGCTGAAAGAAAACCTTTTTCAGACACTTTGTTCAGTTGCATTGCTCTTGTCAGAACTAGAGGTAATGAATTGGTCTGGGTTCTTGTTTCGATACAATAGCACACTGGTCTCTAAACCATTGCATTGTATCAGGTCTATCCTATACATGCGTGGTTGTATCTAGCAAATCTCTCCTCTTCATAGAATCTGAGAATGCATGTTAGCCAGTGCTGTCTGTGCACCTGGCCTTGTTGCACTGAGAATGCTGATGTGTTTGCCAGGCTGTTGGTGGTCTTGTCATCTGAATGAAAGACTAGTCTGGAAAATCCTGTCTTGTTATTTGGATGAGTGAATTAGTCTTCTGATGCTCTGCAACATTCTCTTCCCACATAAATGCTTTTCAAGTTTTTCATTCACTTTCAAAGTTCAGAGGATCTAATCTTTATTGGCTGTATGTGTGAGCAGAGTGGTCTTAGCTTGTGTGATACCATGTTTAAGTTGTTAAATGACTGAAGCAAGGACTTCCTGCTGAAGGCCTCTTACTTGCTCCTAATAACACTGATCTTTTTTTGAAGTAAGTTTAGGAACAGTAAAAGAAACAGCCATGTTGTTCCCCTTTTGTCATTGAATAGCTTCTGCTTTCTTCTGAGAGCATGGTGAGTGAGAAGCAGCAAGGCTGGCCTGCTTTCCTTGGGTTAGATTCAGAAAGAGTCAGTTATTTTGCTTTAGGTCATAGAGATCTGAATATAGATAGTGAGGATTTTTAACTCCAAAATTCTAAGCTTGGAAATGTGAAAACAAAGTTTTTGTTTTCTTAATGTGTACAGCTAGTAGATGAATCTATTTCAGATCCTCTTGAAGGATAAAAGGTAGTATTTCCTTGCTAATGACACATTGTTGAGTCTATGCTATTCATACTCTGGGATAAAATTACAAAACTATTTTCTTCTGCAATATTGAGAAGGTGGGATGTAGAAAATGAAGGGATACTTTGGAACTTGGAAATATAACACACAGTGGAATACATTTAAATGGGAGGCATATAGCCTGTCTTGGAGTTCAGCCACATCATCTACTGCCTGAAATTCTCTTCAAATTGATGTCTCTAACAGTAAAGCTGGTGCTTTCAGAGGTTGGTGTCTGTATAAGTGTATGCTTTTTCCTTGATGAGAAAGGAGAATACTGACCAAATTTATGTAATGGCGGTCATCCTACCTGAAACACAGCTGAGCCCTCAGATGAATTTCCACATTAATTAGGATATTTACAAAAGGGCTGAAGGTGGGGAGACAGATTCTGCAAACTTAAATACCAAGCACCAGCACTAACAAGCAAGACTGTTGTTAAATAGTTAATAACAGATGGCTGAACTTCAGATGCAAATGATCAGACAGAACAAGAGAAGTTCTCTGCATCCTGACCCAGTGACTCCTCACTGCTGCCATGGCAACCAACACTTCCCCCCCCCCCCCCCCTTTAGCGAA
>NDXB01000043.1:17023-32253 GCA_002631895.1 Agapornis roseicollis
GCCAAGGCAACCAACCCCTCCCCCCCCCCCCTCATTTTAGCGAAGTTTATGAAACTGAAGATAACTTGTTGGTTTTATGACTTTAATTTTTAAAAGGCAAAGCAGACCAGCTGGAGGAGCAGAAAATGTAAACTAAGACAATGTGGATGTGAATTCCGGGAGGCCTAGCATATTCTAGTTCCTATAAGATTTTTATAAAAGATGTTTGAAATACTGTATACTTTAAAAGCCTGGCTGCTCAATCATTGGTTTAAATACAGAAGTTTATAATGTGAGCAGATCTCTCTTGATCCTTTTCATTTAACTTAAGATGGAAATTGCCTACTGCAATTCAAATAGCATGGCAAGGAGGAAAATCAGGAGGAGGTAGGAAGCTCTATGTATTTGGCCTGGGCATGGTACACAGGAGCAAGGAAGACCCTGCAGCTTGTGGCATGGGTGTGGCCTTTCATCCAACTTGCACTTGCAGCCAGGCGTTTGTCCTTCTTGGTGAGAATAGGGGAATGTTGCTATAGGACAGTGGAGGTCTGTAGCAGGTGTCACAGAAGGGATTGAAGCTCTTTGCCACTGAACAGGGCAAACTTCTCTGCCCCTTTGGTTCAATTGTTAAAGACGGGGAGAGCATTCTGGGGAAATAACCAGCACAGCCCTGCTTTGTCTGTGCTCCTTTTGCTAAGGCGCTTGCCTTTGGCTTCTGTGAGCAGGATGCTAGAAGGACCCTGAGTGCTATCTTGCTTATTTGTATAGCAGAGTTATTCTACAGTTCTTGTACCTACTATAGTTGAATTCAAAACAGAAGGCTCAGTATGTCTTTTTACAGGGCAGGGCAGCTGAAGAAGTGTTGGTATAGAATAAGCTTCATAGCACTGAAACTGCTGGACGGAAGTGCTTCTGAGGCAGGTTTTGATCTGGTCCCCTGGGAAAGCCTTGAACAACACCTGTCTACATTTCTGAATGCAGGTTGCTTCTCATAAAAGCACAAACCGTTGTAAGTCTGTTTCATCAATGCTGTTAGAACACATAGTTTTTTCAGCTCCTGCTGTTTCTGTGAGGGACATCTATGCCTGTGGGTCTTAACACTACTACAGTGGCTTCTTCACATAATTAAGTCCTTCATGTAGATCTATAGCAAGCCACTATATTCTCAAACTGTATTTCCAGAGTGTATCATATTGCTCTGTTTGATTGTCTAGATGGATCAAGGAATTATGCAGCCTCCAGGTGTCTAACTCAGTCATAATACTATTTTTAAAGAGAAGGGAAGCAAATTCCTGGAGTTCTTTCCTGGAGATTATAATCTGTTATCTGTGATACAAATTAAGAGGCACATTCAGGTATCACGGCTTGCTGGGTATTATACAAGCATGAAACAAAAGGCCATCCTCACCTCAGACCTTATGCAAGTATCAAACATGAAATCGATGACTTCCAACAGAGGCCTGTAAGGAAACAAAGGGATAATACTGATGAGACAGATAAACTGTGCTCCCAGCGTACAGGCTAACAAGCCTTTATCAATGTAATGGAGAAGCTGGGAAGCAGTCAGTTGCATCAAGTGTTCTTCCTGACTATAAGATAACACAGGGAGGAAGTACAAGTGATTAATCAGAGGCTAATTGGAAGTTTATTGCAGTAGTGAGTGAGAGACAATAGGAATGGTGGTGAGCTGTGGAAGATCCTGAAAGTTGGGCTTTGGGTTTTGCATCTAAGTTATTTACTTGTTAGGAAAGGTGGTATTTTGAGAGGCAAAAAAGAGGACAGGAAAATATGTTTTGCTGTTAGACACTGACCAGAGGTATCTTCCTCACAAAGCTGGGTGCTGGTGAGGCATCATCTCTTCTTTGTCTCTTTCACACTCATTTTCAGGGATGAATTCCATGAGAAATCCTGTGGGCACTGCTGGCACTTCCCCAGCAGGCAGATAAGGCGCTGCCATCTGCTTGCTGGAGCCCTGATGGCATTCATGTGGTCTGTGCCCAGCCTAAAGGTCCCCACTGCAGGGCCTGTTTCCAGCTCTAGCACAGCTCGGACTGTGAAGAATCTCTGAGGAAAATTGTAGGATTCCAGACAGTGATTTTCCGCAGTTGAGGAAAACCAACTCATGTCGAAAGCAATTCTCTAAATGCTATTTCCTAGGGATCCAACCCAGTATTAAGGCTGTAGTGAACCCAATTTGCGTGTTCTTCTGGGGATAAAGAGGGTGGGTTGCTTGTTGTCTGGATTCCCATGCCAAATTCTGGTCCTTTCAAGATCAGCCACTAATTCAGATGGTAAGAATAAAATGTTCTGTGCTAAAAATCTCTTGGATATGTTTTTTATTAGCTCTTGAAGATAAGTGATTGCAAATACCAGCTGTTTATAGTAATAGTCAATGTAGTTATGTATTCCTAAATGTAAACTTGAAATCTTTTTGACTACAGTTAGTCTTTGTAATCTCTTAGGAAAAGATCCTCTTTCTCCAACAGAATTTTGTGTTGATGTCACTTGATAGTAATGAAATTTGTTCTATTGATTTTAACAGAAAATCTCTGGATAATCTTTTTGGTAACTGAGAGGGTAGACAAAATAAGTGTGGCTGTCAGGCCCCTGGATTCTGTAATGGTTGGGGGAGGGAGGCTGGTTGGTTTTGTGGGGGTTTTGGGGTGTTTTGGTGGGGTTTTTTTTGTTTGTTTGTTTTGTGTGTGTATTGTTTTGGTTTTGTTTGTTTTTTTTCCCAATGCTCAGCTTGAATATTCACAATAATTTATTAAATCTATAAAACCTGACAAGTGGGCAAATCCTAAATGTTGCCTGAGCTATGCTAGTAGCTGATGTGTAGCAGATAATGACTTTTTGGCATTTCTGAACTGAAGGCATCTTGGGGAAATTTTCCTAAAAGACAGTCATTTTGACATCTTCTGATTTAAGTTTCAGTGAATATTTACTTTGGACATTAATGCTTTTTCTGTAGGTCCCAAAATCAGCTTCTTTCCCCCCCTCCTCCCCCCCCATTTTGTTTGAATGTATTTTTGGAAGTTATCAGGGAAGAGCTAAAGTTGGGGTTTATTTGTTTAGCTGTCTTTGCTTAAGTCAGTTGTTTTTGCACAAGCACAGAAGAGGCTGTGGAGGTCCTTGAGCTTTGAGTGGATAAAAACTGTTGTTTTTCATATGCTGCTCATGTGTGCTATTTTTAAAGCACTATTTTGTTTTCCCTAATAATTTATTGCTCTGTATCTTGCCTCACGGGTCACCTGATTTTAGAGCATGCAAACGCAGAGGTTGGATCCTTCACTATTATGTAAACTGCTAGTTTATCTTGAGGAGCAGGATGCTGCTGCTGCTGGAAGTGGTCGTGTGTGGGGGGTAAGCCCTGTCCCTTTGGTTCTCTGGAAAGTATGTTCTAAGAATACACAGTACAGGGTGTTACAAAACACACGTGCAACCAGTAAACTTGGAGTGGAGGCCAGGGATGGTGGGTGACTCAAGGTCAGTGCTGTGCCTGCTGGCCCTCACCGTGCCTGTCCTAGCTCTGTGCCAGCAACGGCGCAGTCATCCGTGAACTCACTTTTTCCCTTGAAGGGAGAATTGTTTTGAACAGATACAAGTACACCACTATTATTCTTGCTCTAGTAGTGGTAATTTTGGCACTTTGAGTGTCTGGCATCTAGCACTGCCATAAACTTTTGTTCCATGAGGTGCTGGATGTTTCTGGTAGCCTTCAAAGCTGCAGTGCAGCCGTAGCAGGATGGCTGAATGAAGGGGAGAGGGAAAGCAGACACCTTCTGTAAAAAAAAAAGTATGTTGTTTGAAATTTCAGTGTTCAAGTGGGCCCAGGTTTTAGAAAGGTACTTTCCAAGATGTGTGTGTATGTGTGGAGGGAAAACATAACAAGATCTGAGTGCTCTGGGGTTTCATTAGTCTGATTTTTAAAGTTCTATTATTGTTTTGGTTTTAAAATTTTAAAGTGAATGTGAACTGTAACAAGATAAATGTCACTCAGTTAAACCTTGGTGATCTTTCAAATTGCTTGAAAACAGAGAGGAATGAAACTGCATCCATCAAGTTATTCAGCATTTGCACAGGTGAAATAAGTGTAGACACATAAAATGGGTATTGTGATGGCTTGGATTGAAACAGAAGTTCATTGCTGACCAGGCAGTTGCAGATTTTTATTCCTGTCCCATGAGGTCTTTTCAGCCTCTTGAAAAACTGCAGAAGTCATGCAGACTTCTCTGGGATTTACAAATAAAGCAAGTTAACCTTCACCTATGTGGATCTTGGCTTAACTGAAACAGGGATATCGGCTGACCTGGGTAACAGTGCTGGCATTCTCAGGACTTTCATTCACATCATTATAATTCTTATAGGTTTCTCTAAGACCTCACAACATTTGAAATTGAGTGTTGTGTGCCTTTGAGGGAGGGGGGTTGCTTTTTGGCTGGGTGCAGGGCTTATCGCTGTGCTGGTGAGTTGCTGATAGCACCTCTGTTGCGCTTGTACCGAATATGTAACGCTGGTAATGAAACCAAAATGTTCTGAAGGCGTGACACAGCGAGATGATGCCCCTGAAGAACTGACATACTGATAGTGCACGTGGGAGGCCTCAGTTGCTTTTTTAATTTCTTTAATAGCCTTTTAATAGAGTAGACTACTTTCACTGGAAAGTAGACTAGGTCATAGATGGTTTTTTTCCGGAACTTCTAAACTACTGCCCACCCCTGTCCCACAACCTCCTCTGGCTTACTGTTGGTTTGGGGTTTTGTTACCACACTAGGACTGAGAATTTGGAGATAGTGATAGGTAGCCTTAAGGAGATTTTCAACATGCAAAAGCTTCTTAGTATTTACAGTCATGTACACTGAAAGAATGTATGTTCTGTACATTGAGAAAAGATCCTTTTCAAGAGATTAAAAGGAGGGAGGAATTACCAGAGATGTCTGATTTGTGGAGGTTTAAATTAGTTTGTTAATGTTAGTAGTTCCTGACATCAGAGTCTGAAGATCATGGCTATCAAAAAACCAATTTCCTGGGCTTGTTGGAACCTGGCTGTAGTGTGAAGATGAGTGTTTGGCTACTGGTTGTTGAAGGTTTTCAGGCTTTGTGGAAGGCTGAGTGCTTCTGTACTTACAACTTCTCCTGCTTTGACAATGATTCTATGCTGAGTACTAAGAGTACTTAGTGAAGGGTTTCCATAATGTGCATTCCTGTAAGTCAACATGGTACATTTTCCAGGAGGTTTCCCTGACTCCAGTGGCTGTAGCATCCCTGCTGATTCCATCCAAAAATGAGTCAGTGCTTTCACATTGCACTTTTCAAATCACTTTGGTTTATATTCAAGAAGTCAGACTATGGGTTTGAAGCAAATAGCACATGATGTAACTGTTCTTTTTCTTGCAGTGATCTTAGGGAAGAAGAATACCAGTCTATGCATGGTGATCATAAACCACAGTGGAACCTATGTTCACACAGCGTAGCTGGCTTTCCCCAGTAGAATTTTTGTATGTTCCCATTACAGTTTTTCTCAGACCCTTAGTGCCTTTTCCAAATCATTCACTCAGTCTGTCTGAGCTGAAGGCTACTTTACATTCCTCCTCAGCATAGAAGTGTTATTTTATCGGTGTTGACAGGAAAATAAGTACAAGAACACTTTAAAGTGTATTGTCAAAGTTTCTAAGCACGATAAATACTTAAGGTGATGAGGTAAAGCATGAAATACCCCAAAGAGATAATTCTTAGTAGGGGAATTCCAAAACCCATTGTTTTTTGGCAAGTGTAACCCTACATCACTGTGAATGCTGTTCCCAAAGAAACTTGAGTATATTGTGAAGATGATAAGCTACAAAGGAGTAAACTGAGTAACACTTCAGCAAACATCTGATCAGCACAAGATGCAAACATGTTGCATTTTAAATAGAGGGCTGTTCTCTCTCTGACAGCTCTCATAAGCACTGAAATACCTACTGTAGTATTTTTTAAACAGTCCTGTGGTGTTTTTCAGAAACATCTGAGAGTGATTTATTATTACAAATTACTGCTTTCCATCTTTAAACCAATCTCTGTATAAAATATTGCAAAGTCTGCAAATAGTTGAATCTTTGTCAAGCTGGATTGTTAAATTAGAAGGGAAACTTATGTTTGTTGTCATGAGTTGTTTTGTGTTTAAGGCCTCAAATAAAATTTCTGGCATGCATTTTTATTTATGTATTATAAAAATGCTGTCACAGCTGGAATTCAATGTAGAACTGCCGTCAACCTGTTTAATGGGAGGGATGTCTTGGCTTCCAAATGGAATTGGACTTCCCAGACCTCAGTTGCTGCAAGTGTTGTGTGGAAGATAGGCCTTCAGAAGGGGATGAGGCTTAGCCAAATACATATGCTTTTTCATAGCTAACTCATACTGGGCCTCCTTTGAAAAGAAAGCAACAGCTGTGGAGTTGCTGCAGGGTGGGATTTACAGCTATCATAAGGCTGAGTAAATTGCTGAAAGCCTTCAGTTTGTATATCTTCAGCCATGTAGTTGCGGCTGAGTTGGTTCTTGAATTAGTGAGTAATAGCAGTGAAAATGGTCATCATCTATCATCATCCTTATCTCCAGAATGCTCCCCTGGCTGGAGAAGTCTTGATGAAAGATGAAATGGTCAGCATCAACATCAGTGAAGGAAGCTGTGAAGTGGTAAAAAAAGGAAACGATTGACTATATCTAGAATTCTCATCTTGGGAAATCTGTATTTTAATACAAAAGTATTTAGCTCTTTTTCCAGAAAAAATCTTAGGAAGAAATTTTCACATGTTCTGTAAGCTTAAGTGCACTCTGTTTTCTGTTCTAGGGTGACACACGGCTCCTTCAGCTCCCCAAACCAAGCATGTTGGACACGGTTTCACATTATGGTGGCAGTGACTGTGAAGCTAGCGTAGGTCTGATCTCCCCATTGCCCTTCCTCCTATGAACTAGGGTGGGATTTAAAACAGGAGTATTTCAATAATTTGTTTTCAGTATAATTCTGCAAAATTAATATCAGCATATTTGAGGGTGGTAAATCACTGTATTGATGGTGAGAGTGAAGACTAGATATAAATCTTTTATTCCCTTCCAATTACAGCTTAGTGTCTATTCTGTACTTAATACCACAGCTACATACTTAAGAGATGTTTTCTCCTAATAGTTCTCTTTTAGGAACTAGCAAATACCTGAAAAGAATAGTTTTGAATTGCAGAATTAGAAACCCTGTTGCTTTGTCAAGTTTTTAAAGTGTTTTGTTTTGTTACCTTTTTTTTTTTTTGTTCAGGTAGGTTTAGGTTTATTGAGTCATGCAGTTTGTTCTAACATAAGCTAATTTAGGCAGAGTATCAGTTAAATCAAAGGACAAATATGAAAACCTAGAGAAGAATGAATGGAAAACTCAGAAATTACTTAGTACAAGTTAATAGGCTTGTTTGTTTCATTATAACTTGAGAGTTTTTTGTGTAGTCACATTTAATAAAATCACAATCTAGGAAACCATAATATAAAGGAAAACATAAATTGATATGTGCTTAGGTAAGGGCATTAGCTGAGACAAGTCCTTTTTGCTTTCTGTACCTGTCCAGTTACAGCATGTCTGTGTGGCATCTTTTGCAACTTGTTCTGTAGACTAGGAGGTTTAGGGATCAGCAGAAAAGTGTATGTTCTGTTCCTTCAACTTGCTTAAACATAAAATGCTAAACATTGCAGCACTGATAGTCTTACAGCTTTATACTGCAGTTCAGTACTTCTTTACCCATGTCAGAATAGAGTTGTATTTTAGAATGTATGAGCTCTCTTGCAACTTTTGTTGAACTTGGGTTTGAAATGAGCCTTAAACTTCACATTTTCAGGTATTGCTTTTCATCTATGAAATACAGATGACAAAATCATAATGACCTACTTCACAATTTATGATTTCCATATGGAGCAAGAAACAATTCAGCTTACATAATTTGTTCTTAGGTATTCCTTTTCTTTGTCCAGTTAAGAGAAAATAAAACCAGTTTTCCTGATCCAAATGCAAATATTGGATCTAGAATTTGGTTTAATGCCAAACAAATCAAAAGAAGCAGGTTAAACTGTTGTTGCTTAGATAAAAATAGAAAGCTACAGTTGGAAGAAGAGAAGTGACTCAGTAAGCAGTATGGTGATGGCAAAATAGGATGTCAGCCAAAATGCAGGAAGCAAGATGGGAACACCCAGATCAGTTTAACAGTCTGCATTTCACACTCTCAAAGAGCGGTAGTTTCTGAGGTGACTGCAGGAAATCTTAGCTTTAAATAACTATAACTGGATTTTACTTCTGTACTTATTAAACTGCTTGAACCTGAATATGTTTTACTAAATGTGAAATGTATGGTTTTGGTTGTTTTTTTTTTTTTTTTTTTTTTTTTTTTTTTTTTTTTTTTTTTTAACCCTGCCCAATTTTTATATCTTTCTTTTTTTTTTATCTTTATTTATGTTTTTTCTTCCTTTTTTTTTTCTTTTCTTTTTAGTTTGAAAGAAACTTCTAGCATTAAAATATTTATTTTCCATTTCTTTTTATATTGNTTTTTTTTTAACCCAGCCCAATTTTAAGACCAGTCTCTTTTTGGTAACTTTATTTATGGTAAAGCTGCCTTGAGTTTAGCTTTGGATGCTGTGAGAGGCATCCAGCAGAAGTGTGTGGTGATACGCACATACTGGGGAGTTACTGCAGCACTGCAGTCTGGAGTGGAGCTGATGGCACTGATTGGTACTGATTGATTTTTATTACTCTGGAGATCCAAGCTGATTTCATCATCTGCCATGTAGCTGTGTCTTGACTTTTAAAAGTCGCCTCTTAGTGGTGTACATGGTTTTGTTTTTCTAATTATAAACTGACATAACAACTCAAACAGGTAAATTTCTTCCTCTTCTGCTACACAAAACTAAGTAGATTCAGCAATTTTTTATAGCTTATACTCTATATTTTCTTTGAATAGCAGGTATGCATCAATCCTAATGTGAAATTCCTATGCTGCCGTTTCCTGCCTACAGCTGAACTGCTTTGATAATCAGGTAGTGGTTCAGTTTGGTACCCTGGAAAAAGTAAGGCGACAGCAAGAGTAAGATGAGGTACTGTGCTGCAGTTCTCATGTTTTCATAATGGCTGTTCCTGACCTTGAAGATCTTGGTCCCTAAGAATCTAAGATAGGACTTAATGTGGGGGGGAAAAAGTGTCTGTGTAGGAGTATTTTAAGATAAGGTAACCAGTTCCTTGCATATGCTTCAATTTAAGTAAACTTAACCAATACTTTGTTTTTTTTGAAGCAAGTAGACCATCTTGTGACTTTACCTCTTGATAGCTTAAGTTATACTTAAACTCAGTATAGCCTGGCTTTTGAAGCATGTGACTTCAGATATAATTACAGGTTTGTAATATGCAGACACAATATGACTGCTCATCATGAATTTGGGGGGGTTCAAGGACAACTTTCTTTTGAAGTGAAGCACAACATGGAATTAGTTAACCGAAGCACCCATAGGTGTTTCTAATTCCAGAAGAGAAGCTGTTAGTCAAATGTTTACATTGTGTTTCATTTCCTTTACAGTAGTTTCCTGAATCCCTGTTTTATTCCTAAAATACAGACCTACCTTTACCCCTGCTTCTTGGAATAGCGAGATAACGAAACTTACCCAGTTGACTGTTTCGGGGGAAGGGCCAGGGAGCTTTTGCTGTACATTTGTAAATGCAGAGAAATGCTTTTGCTAGGAGGTGGTGGATTCTGAAAGCTGACAGTGCAGCCTGACTGCCCTGCCACGGGACTCTTAGACTGAAACATCTCCTTGCAGACAGCCTGTACTAAAAGCACAGAAAACCCCAAGTACTTAAGGAATATATTTAGTCTTTCAAAGAAAATTGTAACGTGAAGGAAGCAGAGAGCCCAGGTAGCAACTGTGCCAAGGTGCCTGTTGGACAGCTGGGGTAGGTCAGGGCTTGTCAGCTGGGAATCCAACCAGAATACACTATGCGCTCTTGTCTACAGCTTTGCTTACTGGGTTTCAGCTTTCTAAGAAGTGAGGCAGAAATCTGATTATTTTAAATTGGTGGCCTTCAAAATCCATTATGGATGCCTGAAGATTTTCCAGGAAGGTCTGGACTGTTACAGAGCATATTTAAAGTCAATTATTAGTTGTTTTGTGGACCATCTAGGAAAATAGCCCTCCAAATCGGTGGAGGTCAGGACTAACAGATAGTTCAAGCTGAATAAATTTGTCTTTGAAGAAAGTCACTTTAGGAAAATGAGCTCTTCTGAGAAGAGGACAAGCTTGGTAGATGTTTGTGATGTGCAGTGCAGTAGGAAGGGTGCTAGACAATAAAATAAGCATGGACTAAGGGAGATTACAGTGGCACTGCCTGGTTGTAGCAGGAGGAGGGCACAGAGCTGTTTACCCTTTCACTGTCCCTGGGCAGGACAGGGCATAGGATTGCAGGTGGCCTCTGGAGCACAACAGGTTACATGGTACCAAATGTCTTTGTTTCCTGTCTAAGCCTAGAAAATAGATTACATGCTCTTCTAATACACGTATTTCAGGAAAACGTTTTCTGTAGTGACTACAGAAAATGCTGTGATAGGAAAGGGAACTGGTCCACACAAGTGTGACCTGCTTGGGAAAGGAGTCAGCTGGGTACAAGTGGATTAGCTGAAGTTTCGGGAAAATTCTTGGGTGACAGTTAAGTGGATCTGTGACTTACTACATCCTAGCACTAGTACCTAACTTCCACAGATGTTTTAAGATGTCAGCCAGTTTAACTTTTTTGGGGTTTTTTTTTGAGTTCTTTATGTCAGTGCTCCAGTGATGTGCACATGTGTGTGGTGGATGGGGGAGAACAAGGATTTGAAGACCATCTTTATAACATCTCTGATTAAATGTGTTTTTATGCTTGTCCAGAAGGTGTATGAAATCAGCCTTAGTTGAGGTTGGTATGTGCAGGAGGCAAAGCAAGAAAAAAGGATGTGCCTCCAGGTTCCAGTTCTTCAGTACTGTGTGTTCTGTTGTATGTGTAGTAGCTTCAGTATAAATTTGTGTTTGCCTTTTTCTCTCCTAGAGGAGTCTGACATCTGCTATCTCTTGTGACCACCTGGTCAATAAACTTCAGTTCCAATGTATCTGTTAAAGGGCTGTAGTGTCTTGTTACTTTAATTCCAACCTACTCAGTCAAGTAACTGGGTTTTCTTTGCTATTTTAAGGGGAATAAAATCCAGACACTGCTGGGATGCATATTTTATACTTGCATATCCCGTTGCTAGAGATGAAGCAGAAAAGTAATCATTTTTGTATAGTCAGATTATAGGATTGAGGTTTCTCTATGCACAATATATGATGTGTCTCTTAAACAGGGGTGATTCATACACAAAAGAAAACAGTTACAGGACACACACTGTAAGACCTTTTATAACTAAACACTGAGTTTGCTGTTTCTATAAATGTCTTTCCACCCTTGTCCTCAATTACATCAACTTGCATCATCTGTGTCTTTTGTATAGGAACAATTTATCAGGCTTTTCAATATTTATAGGGGTTTTTCCTTTATGAAAAGGGGCTAAATGATACATAAACCTAATGGAGCTAAAAAACATCAATATGCCCATGAACTTTGTAGAAAACCCCTCAGTATCTCTTGCTATTTGTGCTTTTTTAGTCCTTATCAAATACTTTGTTTGTTACAATGCTGACACAAAGTGTTGCCCCTGTCTTTATAATGCTGTTATGAGAACAGTAGCATTTCCTAGTTGAATACTTGCTGTTAACCATCCTTTAAGAAGATGAAAGTTTTATTGTGAAACAATATCATGTTTTTGTGACTGCAGCCAATACAGATTTGAATCTCTAGTGAGATCGGTCTCCTGTGTTTAAGGCAAGAAACTGAAACTGGTTGCTTCTGAAATAATGGGTCTGATACAGGAGCAGCGGCAGTGTTTGCAGATTGAATTTAGAAGTAAGCTTTATCTGTTTACATAAAGTAGTATTGCATATGTATTCTGAAATAATCATTACTCATTTCAGATTTCTTTACCTTGCTTTATTCACTAGATCTTGCTTATTTACTGGAGTCACTGGATCTTGGACATACTTAGACTGTCTGTGGCTTATATCAGTTTGTGCTACATGTCTGTAAAGACACTGAGTGTTTTAGATATACAATATAAGCTTTGGTATCAGATTTTTTTCATGCAAAAAAGGGGTGGGCTTTTTTACCTGCATTGAACCAGCTCAGCAGAAGCACTCAGGCCATAGGATTTATCTGTTAATTTCTGTCAAGTCCAGAAGCCTCTGATCAAATATGGATTTTTATCTTTTTTGGTTTTAAGAAAATAGAGTGAAGTAATACAAGATCTACAACTTCTCATAGTAAGCTGCTAATGTTAATTAAAGAGCTTGTCAATTTTACTGTTCCTTGCTATTTAAATTCATCGAAGGTAAATTTTCAGATACCACATCTTACTGTGCATGTTTCTGTTACGGTAAGATGAAGTTTGATATGGGATCTGTGTGCAAAAGCCTGTGCAGATCTTGATCAAGCTCTTCATTTTTTTCTGTAAACGCATAGATGTTTTTACTTATTTTAACTAAACAGGATTCCTCTTACACATTTTCTCAAGGATGAATTCCCCTTCTGTTTAGTCTGCTACGCATGAGGCAATTCTGGTTTAAGTTAGTATTATTCCTGCCGAACAATTTCTACAGTATTTGAACTTCTGTGTCAGAATAGGAAAAGTACTCCAGTAGTGGTATTTCCTGCTGTGGCTTCCTTGACATTATCATGACCTTGAGCATACAAAGATGGGAATTTCGATGCTTGTGTTAGCAGAAAGATCATAGAATTATAGAATAGTTTGGGTTGGAAATGACCTTAAAGCTTATCCAGTTCTAACCCCCTGCCATGGGCAGGGACACCTTCCATTACAGCAGGTTGCTTCAAGCCCTGTCCAATCTGGCCTTGAACACTGCCAGGGATGGGGCAGCCACAGCTTCTCTGGTCACCCTGTTCTAGATAAATAATGCTGCCATTATGTTTTTGGTCAGCTGTAATACCAGATGCTTTTCAGAGTCCTTGCAAATCCCATTTCCCTATCCTCAAGAATGATTTGCCTATTGCTCACTAGACTTTCAGCTGGACAAAAAGAAGGAAAAAAAAAAGCAGGTGCCTAATTTTCTAAGTGAGTCATAACACCACCAAAGTGTCTTGTCCTTTATTATTTACTATTCCTTTCATGCACCCTTTATTAGTCATTTTCTGCCATCCGTCAGATGAATAACCATTTTAACTCGTTCCAGATGATTTAATGCATTGTTGACGTGCCATGTGGGGTCTTCCAGGGTAATTCATCTGTTCTCTGGCTTTTCTTCTGCTTGAGGGCAGGCAGTGGCCAGATGAATTGTCCTGGCAGTGCCCTGTCCTTCCAGGGCCCATGGTCCCTTTCTGGTCAGGGTGCCCCCCAAGGTGGGGGGCAGACAGCTGTGTCAGAAGAGCCCATTCCTTGCTCCCCATGGAGGATGGAGCCACAGGACCTGTGCTGGTTCTGGCAGTCCAGTGGCTGGCACCTTCTCATAGATGTGTGCATGCAGGTGTTACGTGTATGGTGCGGGTCAGGAGTGCTGCACCACTGGCTGCATATGGGCACACAGTGAAAAGAGGGGCCCAGTTTACAGCCTGTCCCTGCCACTGAAAGCAGCTGTGTAAGTGCATCCCTTTAAAAGCATGGGGAGAAAGAGTCAGTAAAGATGAGGATGACTAGGCAATGAATTTTGTTCCCTGGCAGTGGGCTGGAACTTATTTACTTTATGTAGATCCATCAAAAAGGCTATAAGCCCTGGGGTCTGTGGAGTACAAGCCTGGGCTAGGCAAATATGTACATGCAAAAGCTAGTTTTACACACTTTACAATTTGCATATGCAGGTAATTGCACATTAAATTGGAGCTTTTGTTTCATGCTTCTCTTCTTGTATGGATCTCTGAAGTCTGTCTTGCCATGTCTGCCAAACGCTCTGCTATGAGGGAATGAAGACAAAAGAGACTTTCTTTTATTTCCAAAGGGAAAGGTGTTTTATGCATGGTAATCAAAACGTGAATAGAAATTAACTCTGTTCCTGTGGCAGTTTTGTTGAATGGCTTAGGACGTTTAAGCTAAAATTGTAAAGATGTCATATGCTTTTGTTCCCCTAAAGCATAAATATAAAGGTGAAGGACTGCTGGCAGCCATGCCTCTACCTGCTTTTCTTTGCTGCTCTTAAAATAGAGTCTAAAGTAGAAGTAGTTTAGCTTTTTCAGAAAAGAGGTTTTCCTCTAACCTCTTCAGTAACTAAATCATTTTGAAACTTAAGCATTTCTAAGCAGAGAAGGGAGTGACATGATCTGGTTGTACTTGAATCAGTTTCAATGATGTATGACATCTTCATGATGAGGGAGAAGGAGAGGGGTGGTCTTACCATAAACAACACCATAAAATCAGGGAACATTCTCCCTCTGTGGGAATAGAGCATGCCAGGGTAATTCATGAAGAGCAATGCCAGCTGCTGCTTTGTCTGCGAAGACTTGTTGAGTTTTAATTCTTTGCGCAAGTTTAGACTGACCATGGTACAAAACAATGAACACTCTGTATGTTCTTTGGGAACCTTTCCTGTGTGTTAATGGTAACTGAAAATGGACCTCTCAAGTAAGCCTTGCTCTCAGCAGGAGGGAATTGCAGTAAAAACTTCAAGAACATTGTGTCCCACTTTTTCTAATAGAAGTAAATGTTTTTTTTCCTTATTCAATCTTTAATGTATTTTATGATGTATTGTGATTTCTCTTTCTGTCCCATGATACTAACAATGCAAAGTCATACTGCCATCAGACTTTTCCTACCAGAACCCAGGAAACTTTTTTCTTCTAGGGAGGCTGTGATCCAGCTGTGGTTCACAGCACAAACCATTGCTTTTCAGCACTGCTGACATGTGCTGCACCGACCAGTTACGATACAAGTCTTTCTTCAGAGTATTTCTAATCTTGTCTGCTTGTAGCGACAATGTTATGGGATGAGGGAAATTGTTTTGTGGTGGTACAGTAACTTATGAGGAGTGCAGCCAGTGTGGTACAAAGATCCATTTCCCATAGCTCTCATTTTAAATGTAAATTGAAACAAACTGTGGGATAAGCCAACAATTGAAAGCTTAGTATACAGCAGATGTCATTTTTTTTTTTTTTTTTTTTTTTTTTTTTTTGTCAGATTTTTTTGATTAT
>NDXB01000043.1:38781-50309 GCA_002631895.1 Agapornis roseicollis
TTTTTTTTTTTTTTTTTTTAATAGCCCACAACAATGTATAAACAGAGACAGGGATCCAGAGAGCCATGGGAAACCATTCCTAAGTTCTAGTGCTCCACCAGTAACAAGTCTTAGCCTTCTGGGAAACTTTGAGGTATTGCATATTCTCTGGAATTCTTGTGGTATTGTTATTATTCTTCTGAACTACTTTGAAAAGTACTTGACTGTGAATAATTCCAGCCTGATTACAATGTAAAAGTTTATAATTAAATTGAATAAAATTTGTTTTAATTTCCAGCCGTAAGGGCACATATTTCATGCCCCAGACATCTTCTGTTTCAGAGATTCAGACACAACATGTTGCTTAACTTTTATTTCCCGCTATGGTCAAGTGAGGAGGTGTTCTGTTGACTTAAATAAGTTTAATAATCTGTAATTGTCCGTGTGTATACCTAGAAAAAAAGATTTGCATTTTCATTCTCAATGACTACTTGATCACAAAACCTGTGTTGAATCAGTATAATAATCAGAATGTATTTGAAGTGTAGACTCCAGCTTTTTGCTTTGTGTAGTGTATGAAATACCAACAACTGATAGCAAGTGTATTAATGGGTTATATCATACTCTGTGAAATACAGAGTGAGTATGTCAAGAAAAGTTACAGATTCTAGATTCCTATGCCCCCCCAGCTATTAGTGTTGATTTCTTGCAGGTCACCTTAGAACAGACCCAAGGTCTTACATAAACCTGTTCCCTGGTTTGCTGCTATATTCTGAGGTGTTTCCAACCTAAGCTCTGTGTGTTTTGTTTTTCAGGAATCTGTCCTGAATTTTCGCTTAGACCCGCTCGGCGTCGTGGAGGGTTTCACAGCAGAAGTAGGAGCAAGTGGAGTCTTTTGTCCCACGCACATGACTCTGCCAGTTGAAGTGTCATTCTACAGCGTTTCAGATGATAATGCGCCCTCTCCCTACATGGTAAGTGTGTGATTGGATTTGTTTTACTTAAATTCTGATAGGTGCAGCTGATGAACAAGAGCTCCGTGAGTAGATGTTCAGCAAGTGGGTTTGAAGGGATCTGGGTTATTTTCAGCTGCTTATGATGGAGTTCTCTCCCTTTTTCCTTTCCCTAACTAGTGCTTTTCCTCCCATTGCTCTGCTGCACCATCCAACTGCTCTCACCTTGGGATATAGGACATATTTGTTTCCCTCTGCACTGGAGGAATCAACCCCCACCTTCTCTTTTTATCCACCTATCTTAAAATAGGCAGTGAGGCAATAGCTGGACTTAATGGGATACATTTTGTTGTCCCAACAAGCAGCTGCCCTGGGCAACTAACCACTCCCAGAGCGGGTTAGGTGCAGGCCAAGGTATATTTGCTGATGGAGACTTCAGGCACAGCAGCTTTCAGCCCTTTCTTTTAAAGCAAATAATGTCTCAGCTACTGTGACAAGTGGCACTCTCACAAGATGTATGGTTTACTGATGTTCACACCAACACAGTATTTGTGTTCTCAGTATTTATAGTGTGCTAATTCCATGTTTCTACAATGACAGCATGGTTTTTTGATGTTTAAAAGTGCTTCCTTGTAAAAAGCATCAAAGGATGTCATAGAGTCATAGAATCATAGAATAGTTAAGGTCGGAAAGGACCTTAAGATCATCTAGTTCCAGCCCCCCTGCCATAAGCAGGGACACCTCACACTAAACCATGCCACCCAAGGCTTCGTCCAACCTGGCCTTGAACAGGCCTTGAACAACCTGGCCAGGGATGGAGCACTCACAACCTCCCTGGGCAACCCATTCCAGCGTCTTGTATGATAGCATTGAATTAGGTGGCTAGATTTGTTCTGAATACCTGTTAAGGAACCTCAGTGTTACTAATTTTTAGAGGTTTTCAGGTGTGTATGTCTGTCTAAGATACAGTAAGTAGTCCATTTAAACATGTAAGTAATTGAACATCTGATTATCCCAATATTGAGATTGTAAATTAATGGCACTTAATGTATTTCTCACCTTCTGTTTCTGACAGAAGGTCAGAAGAATGAAAAAGGCCTTCAGAAAATGAAATGGCTTTACAAATTATGTTTAAGTAATAGTTTAAACTTTTATATATCTTCTCTTAACCACTGCAAAGAAGTGTCTATTGTTTCACTTTCATTTTTCTAGATTATTTCACGTGATTTTCCAGGAGTTTGAAGGGATTCTGGTGTTCCTCAAATGGTTAAAGTAGCATTGCTTATTTTCCTAGCTGAGTTTCATTGTTTCAGGCTTTTCCACACACTCTAAACATGCTATTATGGCTGAGTCTCTCAGGATTAATACAACGTTTGTATAGTGTCTCCATCATCAGAAACATTGTTCCTGTTTTTATAGCTAGTTTCTCTCCTCTGGGGTCTTTTTTGTTGTTTGTTTGGGGGTTTTGAGGATTTAAGTCCAGTGCAGTGGGGATCAACAGCTGTGCACTGCAGGTCAATCAAATGTGTGCTCTAGGGCAGTACCCTAAGGGTGGCCTCAGCAGTGTTCCAGCACACTCGGATGCTCTGTAGTTCACAGCTGGTACAAAAGCAGAAGTCATCATAGCTGAAGTTTGGATTAGAATGGAAGATTAAGTGCATCTGCTGCCTTTGAAAAGCAGAAATCAGTTCTTTGAGATATGGGGTATATTGGTGCTATTGTAGGTGATATAAAAATGGAAAGGAGGAGACAAAGTTTCCATTTTAACTTAGGAGCCATGTTTTAAAGACAGCTCTATTTTGCTGTAGCTCCCTGACTGCTAGTTTGGAAATGCAGCAACTTGGATCTTTACAAGATGAGAATATACCACTTATTGCATAGCTTCTAATGATCTGCCAAAGTATCTGTAAGGCCCCTACTGTTGATTTTAGCTGCATTTCAAATGCATTGCCTTCTCTACATTTTAGTTTTTATGCATTACTAGTTTTTGGGTTTGTTTTGTTTTTTAATGAATGCAATTGCATGAATACAATGTTCTGATTTGTTTACATCTCTCCCTGTGAATTAAATGCGTGTCCTTTATTACTATTTTTTTTCCTAGGGTGTAATTACTTTAGAGTCCCTTGGTAAAAGGGGCTATCGGGTACCGCCTTCAGGAACAATACAAGTGGTATGTATTCAGCAGATAAGGGTGCCTTGAAACCACTAATCTCAAGGAAGTCATGCAGAGGAGATGGGGTTACTGGAGATGAGCATGAAGCTAGCAGTGGAAATGGTACATCTCTGTAGGTACTGCAGTTATTCAAAGCAGAAATAAGAAGACTCCCAACCTTTGAACCCATCTGTGCTGTGGAGAGACTTAAAATCAGTTACTGAAGATAAGAATAGTTGCGGACACTGTGGCTTTGAACATGTAACAGAGAAGTAATTGGGCCACAGTCCAAATTCTGAAATCCTTCTGAAGGGATTAAATACTCAGTTGTATCTAAATTTTGTAACATTTTAACACCACCTAATTATTATAATTTTTTTTTTTTTTTTAATAAAATTAGAAAGTAAATCACTGTCACTGCTTAAAACAGAAGATCTGCCTCTTTCTTTATAAGAACCCAGTCCAGGGTAACACATTTCAGGTTTAAAAGCAGAGCCCACCACTGTGCTTCCTGTGAGCATATTGTGTTTAGAAAATAGTGTAGACAAAAAGCTGACTGGAAAAATAAACGAGGAGGGATGCAGATTAGCAAAACAGTATTCATACACTGGTGTTTCATTCAGGTGAGATTGTGTTTAGTATTATATTTAAAAGTGGGAATTGCTAGTAGCTGAGGTGTTGAAAACCAGAAAAACTGCACAATGTTTTTACATAAACGTTTCTGTATGGCACCAGAACAAAGTGCATAGAGGATGGTGATTATTTTGGCAGGTGGAGTTTGTTTGGGTTTTGTTGTTTGTTCATTTATGTTTTATTAATTTGCCATCTCTAAAGAGTATTGCATTGAACTGTTTGTCTTTTCAGACCTTATTTAACCCTAACAAAACTGTGGTGAAGATGTTTGTGGTGATCTATGACTTGAGAGAAATGCCAGCCAATCATCAAACATTCCTACGGCAAAGAACTTTCTCTGTTCCTGTGAGACGAGAAGTCAAGAGAACTGTCAATAAAGAAAACAGTCAACAGACTGAAGAAAGGCTACTACGCTACCTCATACATCTGAGGTAAGCCCCTCAGACTTAACAAAAGAAGCCCCCAAAATCAAAAGAACCCAAACAAACAAAACTACAAAAAAAAGTACTTCACAACATTTATCTCATGATTTTTTTTCCCAGCCAACCTTTCTGTATACAGACTGATTTACAAAAAGAATGCCTTTAACTTTGGTCCTGAAGCTAGACAGTGGTGGAAGAAGAGCTAATAAGTAATTTGGAATCTGCTTTGGAGAAATAAAGTTAAAATATAAAGCTCTTTTTTGGCATTGAAGTATTTTGTAGAGCCTTGTAAAGCTTAATAGTAAGAGAAACCTAGTTCTGGCTGGATCAATGTACTTCTTTTGAGGTTACAGGAAATAGTGAGTGTGCATGTTACATGGGGAAAAGCCAAAACTAAGGATCAATGTAGAGAAGGTGCCCACTGTCCCACATGCATGCCTCTTGACCAGAATAGCTTGTAATATGAAAAGCATTCTGAGTTACTCCTAAGAATACAGAGGTTAGTGGTAAAAAATGTAAATGCCTGTTCCATGATGCAAAACTGCTGATAATGCCTTTCACTTTATAAAATATTCACACAATCTTCCTTAAATGATTTACAAAGCACTGCCTGAAACCAGATACTGTGCTGCTTGCTGCTCTCAGGAGGTTCTGGAGACTGTAGTTTGGAACAAAGGAGGAATGGTGGATATACTCTGTCCTTCTCCAGTGTGCAGACTTTTTCTGCATTATGGAAAACAAACCACGTATGTGCAGACCCAGTGCTTTCATTGCAGCACTTGGATAAAAACAATGGCAGCTGACATTCTGGGGTTAGCAAGCAAAACAAAATCAAATCTCTCATACTCTTCTCTTTAACTTACAGAATTACTTCTGGTACATACTGTTTTCCCTATTTAGTGGTGCTGATTTCTACCCAGCAGACTTCTGAAACACAACTTTGTTTAGGGCAGTGGTTCCATGCCAAACTTCCCATTAAATGAAAGTCGAAAGTCATAAAAAAATGCTTTGGTTTACTGGAGTGTGAAAATAGCGTCCTGCTGAGGCTGCTGAACTGTGTTTTCATTCTGAATTTTAGGCTGGATTGAAATTCACCCTTTCAGGCTGCCATGTCTAACCTGAGAATGTGGTTCTGGGCTAAATTCTGAAAAAGAATGTGTAGGCCAAATAAAAGGCCCCATTCACTTGTATGTTCATGTAACTGATACAAAGGAACTGGGGACAAGCATCAGCTGCAGAGGTGGGCAAAAGTCTGTGGCTGACCAAGTCTGCTATATAGGCATGGAGAGTAGTAGACTTGTGTCCCCTTTAAATTTCTGCTTTAATGTAGTTTGTAAATTTGTTGTAGACTGGCCCAATAATTACTTCTATTTGAGGGATAACCTGATTTCCTCTCTGTTGGCTTTTATAGCCAGAAATCTTCTTTCATGAGTTTCCTATTTCTGATACAGAAATTTCTGAGAAACAGAAATGCTATTTTGATTCTTCTAGTTTTGAAATACCTGTACAATTTAGCTCAGCTTTCAGGCATTTAATAGGGATCAACTCATGGATTTATAATATGTAATTTGAAATGCATCCATTTCAGGCTGAAAAAACGCTGTTTAGCTGCTTAGTTTGGAAAGTAAGCACCTGCAGAGTGTGCCAGAAGTTGTTTGCTTCAGAGATGAACCCAAGCAGTGGGTCCTTTCTCACAACTGGAAACTACATAACTCCTTGAAATATGGGAGTTTATGTTGATCTATCTTGTGATTTATTAAAGAGTACTTCAAATTTTACAAGTCTCAGTTGTCAATTTAGTAGCTTTCTTTACTAAAGATGGATTTTAATTAGGAGAGCTTAAAAAGTCTTAGTTTACTAATTTCTATGTAAGCTGGTTTTCAAACTTCATTTTTAAAAGCAACAATGTTTCCTCAAACCCGTTTTACTGAAAACTTATCCACAAACCTAAAAAAGTCAAACTATTGAGTTTTTTTTCTGTTATTGAAGTTGGCTTGGAACAGCCTTTCAGTTTTAGTTGCAGCAGTTGTTGGAAACAAGCATCTTAAGCTTACATGTTGAAACTTCATTTAAAAAAAAAACAAATGAAGTCACCACCAGTAAGCTGCATTGTGGGCGCATCTGCTTGCGAGGCCTTAATCACAGTTGTCAGCACTTGCATTATGAAAGCTTCTTTTCAAGTGGTAATGCAGCAAAAGTGCTTGCACAGGTCTGGAACTTAACGTTGGCAACCAGATTTTGTATAACACTCTTTAAAATGTCAGATTTATTGTGTATGCAGCTTCTGCATGCAGCTTTGTATGTTTGCGATACTGTTCAATATGCCATTAGACTGTATTTATACCCACAGCTACAGTATTGAGATATAAAATGGAGCCTGAAAGGACAGCTGAGCTTCATTCACTATTAAGAAAATCAAGAGTTGCATCTGCAGTTTTAAGTAATTTTTTGGAGATGTTTTGGGAATCAATTTTTTTGTTGCATGTGAAGCAATGATTGTTGCATTATAATTTATCTACTAAGAGTTGCAAGTCCAGCTCTGCTCATGCCTCATTTCTGCCCAGTGTTATGAAGGTGATGACCATCTAGGTTTCTAGGTCACATTTTGGCATCCCTATAAAAGACAATTAAACAGTTAACCTGCCCAGAGCTCAGCATTTTTCAAGTTTTAACAGCTTTAGTTACTGGCATTGCCTCTTTTAATTGCATGGAGCATTGTTGTTGCTTAACAGCTAAACAGGGGTTGTTACTGAAGGCTAGGTGGAGGGTACGCTTGAAACTGGTTGTTAAAAGTAGTGATTCCTCAAGGTGTTAGAACTTTAAAAAAGAAAAGATTTCCTCGTGGCATATGATAAATTTACTGGTGGAAGCTGAAGGTACCTGCTATTACTAATGTGCTGGTTGGGCTGGGATCTCTCTGATCTCTTGGCTTTTTTCCTGATCTCAAAATTTGTATCCTTGTCCTAATCAGTTTACTTACATATTTTACAGATGGAGTTGGATAGTCTTTTCCACTTGCAAAACATGTCTTGCTACCTATATTTTTGTGCTCACTCTGCTAAATCCTGTTTATGTGGCTTACTCTGTTCTTTGTGAATTTTGATGGCATACAAAATATATTGGAAGGGGTTTACGCTTGTATTTGTTATTGCTTCAGTAATGTTTGTCACTTTGTTTCCTTTGTCAGACTTTCTAGCTCATCTGATATTTGTGTGTTTAAGCCTTACTGTATTTGTCTATTGTAACGGTTCCTAGGACACCATCTGTCAGAGACCTTTGTGCTTTTCTTGATTCCTCTACACAACACTACTGATGCTGCCACAGCTCTGGAGCCAGTCCCATGCTGGCCACTCCATCATCACCCCTCAAGGGTGGTGTGTGTAATGGTTGTCTCCTGATTATTCCAATGTATTCACGTATATGAAAAGCACCATTTCTAAATCCCAATTACTATGATGAACATTTCTCAAAGAAAAAAAGTGATGGAAGCAGAGATGAGAAGAATCCTCTGAATTCTGTCTCCACTCACAGAATCATAGAATCATTCTCAGTCCTTGTGAAATGTAATGCTCAGAAAAGCCATCTTAAAGGGAAGTGTTATTTTCTGGGCAAAGGGAATCTTGCAGAATTTGCACTAATAGAAAATAGTAAGCTTGAGGAGTTTAAAAATAGACCTTGCTAATTATTTTCCAATAGATCCACATGTAAAATGGGAATTGAGCTCTACTTTATGATGGTGCTCTGATAACTAGATCTATCTGTTCTGGACGAATTAATTTCAATCATAGTTTCGCTGCAAAAGATTGTTCAATATTTTACTTATATTCATTTTAAAATGTCTTAAGACCTATTAAGGTCCTTTCCAACCCTAACTATTTTATGATTCTATGCTGAATTAACTGAATTAATATATTCCTCTTTCAGTCTTCCTTCTTGTGCTCTCCTCCAGAGTCTTGTCTTAAGATAGAATCCTCTCTCGTTTGCCTATCAGGTAAAGGGCTTTCACACTGACAGCACCAAGCAAATAAATAGTGATGGATGGGAGCTCTGTGGAAGCCAGTAGGAGCATTCTACTGGACCCCACCACGTTTAATGTCCTTGACAGCTGTATCTAGGAGAGCAGGGTTTTCCTTTGTCTGGCTGTGGGGATGACTACAGGCTATTTTACATCACTTGCCTGAATGAAATGGGGGCACAGAATCCATTTCTACAACCTGGCTGCCCCAGATGATGAAACCTTGACATATCTTCTGTAGCTGTCTCTTTCTTGCCTCTCACAATTTCAGCCTGATTATGGCTAGGTTTAATCTAAGAGGTACTACTTTTGCTTCAGAGTGGTCAATGAGTAAATGTTTATTAAAGATCTGTGCTAATTGTAATACATGGGATAATACAGTGTGTACTGCTCCCAGCATTTGTAATGGTATCATGTGGTCATTAGAAAAGCAGTAGCTTTTCTGTTTCTATTTCTGTTACAGTAGCAATAGCTTTTTTCCCCTTACCATGGCATGGTGATAAGGATGTTAACATCAGCTGTTGTAAGAAATGCTCCTTAGGCTCTCCTGCTTTTCCTGGTCGAGGGAAGGAAATTAGGGAGTTCTGCCAGATAAAGACTATAGAATACGGTTCGCTGAAATGCAGTTCTCTCCTCTCTATATATACTTGTTAAATCTCAGGGAAAGTGGAAGTGGCACATTCCTGGCAGGTTTGGAGGACCTGAATTAGGCCGTTTAGTAACGGCATAAAAGATAAATGGGCACAGGAATTGGCTGCTGTTTACTTTGGCGATTAAGCCAGTGAACTGTAGTCTCTTTGAAATAGCTTGGTGCAAAAACCTTTCCTGCTCCCTTTGCTTGGTGCAAAAACCTTTCCTTTCCTCTCTCCTGCAGAGATCCCTCTACCTACTGCTTCTTAGGTTGAACTTCAGTTTGGCATGTGGTATAAAGCAGTAGTAAACTTCTTGCATGAAGAGAGTAATGAAGTCTGTATAGAAGCTAACAGTGAGATGCATACATAATATGTATGTATGTCTTTGATAGCTGAGCTTTCCCTTTTCTGTGTACTTAGGCCACCCTCTGGGCATTTTTAGGAGTGCTCACCGAAGAGCACTTCTTGCCTTTCTAGATTGCTGACAGCTTTACTATTCAACACACAAAATTGCAGTGGGAACTTCAAATATTCTATGCCACTTTCAGAGCTGTGAACCACATTGGTGACTAGGAACAGAACCCATCAATGCTGAAGGAAACAAAATAGATCAAAAACATTAGGTTATTCTTTGTTCTTCCCTTTTAACTTGACTTTGTGTGTGTTCAAATGTTGGGGGTTTTTTGCCTTCATCTCTTAAAGGAATACATTTTCTTCGATCATATTTAAAGATGAATCTTTTGGTTTAGATAATACAGATATTTGTATCTTTTCAGGTTCCAGAGTTCTAAATCTGGAAAGATCTACCTCCACAGAGATGTAAGGCTCCTATTCTCTCGGAAATCCATGGAAGTTGATAGCGGCGCTGCATATGAACTCAAATCTTACACTGAATCTCCAACAAATCCTCAGTTTTCACCAAGATGCTAGCAAACAATGGCAAACTGAAGTATCGATTTTACTGTTGATTATTCCTTACAAGCAAAGACTGGTAGAGGTGGCAGTATAAAATTAAGTCTGTAAAGGAATCAAAATAGGGCTCAAGAAGGAGAAGGTTCTTATGTGATCCTGGACCAGTTTTTGAAAGGTTTCTGGAATGAGCTTTGTGTATTCCAAGTAGACTGGAAATATACTTAAATCTAATCTTTTTGTACTGTTTTAAAACCACTTCATTGGATGTGTTGCAATAGCAAATTCCCAAGTTAGTTTAGTGTTTACACTTTTTATTTTATTTTTCAGTTATTTAATATTTAATGTTTCATTTAATACTCAAGTGATGTTTGTCTTCAGTGTTCTAATGTAGCATAAATCCAATGTAAAATCATACTATGTATTTTTGGCATTAATATTGAAATCTGAAATATATACAGATGTCTTTAATCTGTGTGATGTTTTAAGTGATATTCATTTAAGTTATTGCAAATGGGGACAACCGGTGAATTTCCATAACATTTCACACTATGCAAGCATTTAGCTTTCTTTTTTCTCTTTGATGGTACCCTCTTCCTTCATTTCCTCACATACAGATTTAATAATGCTTACAACCATAGTGTAGACTGTTTCTTTACTTACTCATGCATTCAGGTCATTGGTTTGATTCATATTTTACTCCCTCACTTCCTTCCTTTGCCTAAGAGCCACTTTAATTTTGCTTTCTGTTAATAATTTTTCTCACACACAATTCCTGCCCTCCCCCATTTGATTTATCAGATTGTGTTAAAGGATGTCCTGTGCAAACAAATTAGTATTTATATCTTAAATATATGCAAAAGCTATGGAACTTGTACTTTTTGTTTTATTTTTAGATAAGGAGGATCTTCATGTAATCCTAAATATTTTTAATAGGTCAATTCTATTTAGGCCACTAGGTGGCCATAGGAAGTTTTACTAGAAATGCTACATTGGGCATATAAATCTTTTTCAGTGTGTATGTGTATTCCTAAACCAAAATACAGCCACAGAAACAGTTTATGCTAAGTGTTAAACTGTGTAACTGAGAGAAATAAAGTTAGAAGCATTTGATTATATTTGAGGTATATATTTAATAATGAAGTTTTGCAATGTTTGCTGAAGATCTCAACTGTCTTACACATTCTTCTTGTTTTCAATGGGTAATATGAAAGGTGACCTTCGTACTTGGGCGTATAACACAGTTATCTGATGAAGACTCTGGAGAAGGAATGAATATGCGCCTTGTATATTCAGCAGTGCCCTTAGATGAGAGAAGTCAGTGTATCGTGAAATCTCCAGGAAGTCTGCCAGGGAAAGTAAGGAAGACCAGACTTTCCAGATGATACTTATCGACTGTGTTGTATATTCAAATCCCTGCTGCTCTAAAAGGGCATTACTGCATCCGTTCCCCAGTTCAGCAGTATTTTCTCCTCTGATACACTGGGTTTTCAAAGGTTAGTTAGCATTTATTTTATAGAAACTTGGGAAAACTGTACATGAAGAGATTGTTTGCCTTTTCTAGTCATTTGTGTTACCTGTGAAACTGGGAAAAGGCTTCTTTTGGTAGCAGAAGAGTTAAACACAACTGCAGTTATACTTTATATGGAACTAGACTAGTGTAATGAGAATGTGTCCTAGTTTCTTTGTAGTTACTATCGAGTCATAAGCAGACTTAAGAGTGTATCCTTAGAGTGCTTTTTGTGTCATGGTGCACATCTGCTTGCATACTTGACAAAAAAAAAAAAAAAGAATAAGAAAAGGACATGCTTTTAATAAAAAAGTTCCCCTGTA
>NDXB01000043.1:50353-67945 GCA_002631895.1 Agapornis roseicollis
AAAAAAAAAAAAAAGGATAAGAAAAGGACATGCTTTTAATGAAACAGTTCACCTGTAGTAGATTAACTTTTTCTTTTGCACTGATAATACACAATGTATGTTTGTGTCCTCTTGGTAACTTTAAAGGACTTCTTCAGGCTTTTTCTCCCTTAACAGTAATATATTGATTCATTTTGAGCAGTGAAGAAGTGTGGATTTTGACTATGAGGTCACTGCAAATCATGTGTAGGAAATAAATTTGTATTGACTTAAACAAAGTACATTTAGTTCCTGTATGGATTCAGAAGGAAAGTGACCTTAGATTATCCATGCACAACTTTGATTTAACAAAGCCATTCTCCATTTATAGTTTGATCTGAATTAACACTTCCTATTAGGGACACACCTGGATAAATGCTGAATGAATAAAATATGAGTTGAATTCCACATGACCTTCTATGGATAAGTTAAGAAATTAGACTACAGGCTAATTTCTGAGAGGGCATTTGCTGCTTCTTTTTACTCCTCCATAGGCTAAACCACATAGAATTATTCTTGATAAACATTTGAGTGGTTTATGAGGGCCTCCATAGATGGACACTCAGGTAATCTCTTCCAGTGTTAAACTACACAAGTAAGCTGTTTATAATGTCCAACTAAGCCTTGCTGCAGTTGAGGTCTAATGCTACTTGGCCTTTTCACTATATGCAGAGAAAACAACTTAGTTGTCCCTTCTCAGTCTGTTTTTTCTAAGACAACCCCAGACTCTTCAGTCAGCATTGGCTTGTACATTCTGCTCATCTCACCATTCTAGCTCTTTGCTTTCTCCTGGCCTGAATCTGTCTTGAAATACCTCCAGTAGACACACCATCCCAAGCAGGGCCTCTCTGCCAATTAGACTGGAAGGACTAGTTGGTAAGTCTTATGGATTAAAGTCCTCTTCATACCTACTATTATACTTGGGTTTTTAGTATCAAAGATGTCAACTTACATTCATCTTGCAATCCAGTATAACAGAAGTATCCTACATGCTTGTTCCCAATATGGTAGCTTTTGTGGATGTGACACTATTGAACTTCATTCTCTCAGGACCCAAGACCTTGTATCTGATCTTCTGTTTGAATCTGAATTGCAATTATTTTCTAGTGTTCTTGTACCTTCTCTTACTGAATGTAAGAACTGTTGAAACTGATGAGCAGTATTGGCCCTGGAAAGCCCCTTTGTGAAATGCTACTAAACACAGCAATGCTGTCTGAACAATTGATAGCCATTTCCAACAGAACCTGCAGCCACTGTATTAAAGTTTCATCTAGTTTAGTTTCCCTAAGTTGCATGCAGAAGTGTCAGAAGCCTTATTAATGCCAGAAGGCATCTAGAACTTCAGCCACCTTCACCCACTTCTCCACGTGGTCTGTTTGCTTTCATTAAGGGAAATAAAATTGTGTGAAGCCCTTGTGCTTAATTGTGAATTCACATCTAGCTCCTCAGTTTCTTTTCTGAGTGGTTATTTTAGATGATTTCTCTGGTAATTAGATTAGTCAGTTTAATTATATAGCTTGTATTCTGTCCTTCCCTTACTCCTATTTAAATTCAGATCTATGGCCAAGCTCCTAGAAACATATTAATTTTCTACATGTTCCTATATAGATGACAACTAGTTAACGGGAGATTGCTTCAGTCAGTTCTCTAAACCCTAAAGGTTAATTTTTCATCCAAGTTGAATACATTCACCAGATAAGAAAACCAGTAACTGATTCAAGTATCCCTTAAACTGATCTTTCCTTATTCCAGCTTGCGGTTTTATACTCTGTTTGTTACACTAACAAGCTCAGTTATGCCAGATAGAACAAAACAAATATGAAGCCCTTTGGCCTCTACAAGGTTTGTTCAGTAATTTTCATTAATGATTCTGTGCCCCTTTGTCTTCACAATCTGCTTTAGATGCACATCTCTAAAACATTGACTTAGTTTCTGTATGCTGCTTTCTTGTATTTGAGGCTATTGAAGAACTTGTGCTTTTCCTGAGGTTCTCAATTTACTTCCCATCCTTTCTCTGTACAATATAGTTTACATTTGTTCCCTTCAAGAAATAATTTTGTTAAGGAACTACTGAGTCCTCAAAACTGTTTTCCCTCACATTAACGTCGTAAGAGGTTTAAAAGAAATTCCTGAAGTCTGCATTCTTGTCTGCTATCACTGCTTTCTTCTGTTCCCTTTCAAAACCTATGGTCTTCATCCTTTTCATGATCATTCCTTCTACCTGCTGCTCTGCTTCTTGCCTCTCCAGACCATTTCTGCCTGGTTTTGCTAGAAGGAAATGGGGCGCACCCACTGCTATCATTGCTTCTTTTATCATTAGGAAACACAATACTAGTGTGTTCTATGATCTTCCTGTGCAATCTGTCCTGCTGTATCCCTTTCTGAACAAGGGATATGCACATTCCTTGAGTTCCTTGCTACTACATAATCCTCATCTCTGAACAAATCTCTGTTGCTTAAAATGACTTCCAACTACTGGTTTGGGGGACTGTTAGTAAAATTCAGCTATGGAAAAATCACTGACTTAGAACAGAAGCTGTAGACTTCTTTGATCTGGCTCAATCTATCCTCTGGATCTCAACCGCACAAAGCCTGCCCATGCCCCCCCCTCCTGGCTGTGCCGGAGCTGGCTCGGAACACGTGTGGGCAGGGTCTGCAGTGCGGATGGAGAGCGTATGCTGGCTCCCAGGGGGAGCTGCGGTGGGAGGGCTGGAGGTCAGAATCACAGGACAACAGCAAAGGTGCTAGGGAAGGATATTCTGTCTTAAGTAACGCAAGTGTACATCCACTTAACTGAGTATTAAGTAAAATCTATACTTTGTTGTTCAATTCCCGTATTTAGGGGTCTCTAAGCATTTATTGACAGTGAGCTGTTTAAACCCCTCCTCTGTGTTCTGAGAGTCTCAGGGAGGTTATTGTTCTGCCAGGAACCAGACAGTGAGAAGTAGATGGAGAAGGAATAAAATACTTTATATACTTGAAACCGTGCTGTTAACAAGTTTCGACGATCTGAGACGTCCTGTCCTGTCAGCTGGGAGTTAAGGCTCCTCAGGTCAAGCTGCCGAGGGCCCAAGAGCTCATGTTAACCAACCATAATTTGCCTATACCCGGTGTGGAGCCGCCCCCCGGACCTCGGGTCCGCCAAAGCCCCACAGCGCGCGGCACCGGACGTGAAGTCAGGGGGCGAGGACGGAAGCGGGCTCCCAAGCGCGCGCGGAGGAAGTGTGGTCCCGGCAGCGCTCCGTCCTGCGCGCGACCGCCATTTTGTGCGGGGGGCGGTGGTACCGCTGCGCTGCGCGGAGGAGCGGCGGCAGCGCCTCCCTCTCCCGCCCGTCCTGCTGCCGCGGCGCCATGTCTGCAGAGAGCCCCGAGCCCGCCTCGGCAGAGGAGCAGAAGGTGGGTGTCCGGCACCCCCTCACAGCACCGCCCAGGGCCAGGAGGCGCCCCTCGGGGCTTCTCCCGCCTCCATCCGCGCGGGAGCGGGGCCGCCATGGCCGGGTTTCCTCCGCACCCTGCTCCCTCAGCCAGAGCAGTCTCGCGGGCCACCGGGGCCTTTCAGGCAGCGTCTCCCGGTACGGGCCGTGCCCGGAGTCCCTCAGAGCAGCGCCCTGCAGGGGGAGCGGGCGGCTCTCTGCAGCCACCCTCCGCCACCGGTTCGGGGCCTGCGGCGGGTCGCGGGCCGGGGTTGGAGGCGGAGGAGCGGCACCACCATGTTGGCTTCTGCGGTTGGGGATTTCTGTTCTCTAGTGGATCGCAGGCGTGCGCTGGCCTGGGCGGGCTCATGGCGCTTCTCCGCTCGCAGAGCGCTGTGGCCCGCTGACGGAGCCTCGGCTCACAGCCGCGGCGGGAGACGGCGATAATCCGGTGGCCAAACGCGCGTTTTGCTTTTAGAAACACTTGGGGTTCTGATGTAAGCTGTTTCAGAGGACAGATACCCAAAGCACAATGGCTGTGACCTGTTCTAATGTGGGCTTTTAGAGAGAACAGCTGGCTGGGTTGTCTTGTGATGAAGTTATTACGTCATCTCTGTAGCTAATAATTTTACAGTTTAAGTGGGGTTTGGCCTCACAGGGGACTGTACTGTTAGCAGCTCCCATCTGCGGGCTGTGACGTTAAGAAGTCGTTTGGTTTTTAGTATCGTCATTGCTATGTGGACTCAGTTGCGATCTCCGCAGCTATTTCTGACAGGGAGAAGTTACGAAACAAACACTGCTTTGGAGGACGCTGAAAGAAAAAGCTGGATCTGTTTTAGCTATCAATTATTTATTTAATAATTCACAGTTTGTAATATGAGTTAGATGTACAAGTAGAGCTTCGAGGGTTAATATGGAAGGATACTATCTCAATAGGTGCAGTAATCAGAACCAACTTCTGTGGCAGGTCTGTAATCTGCTCTTAAATGCATGCTCTGCAGCTTGACATAACGTTCATCTTAGGTAGACTGCTGGAGGGATACTGTTCCTCTTCAGAGCCTGTAAAAATAAGTCCCTGGCCTGTGCAGCGCTCCTAGAATAGCTCTGTAATAAGAGCAGAGTAAAACGTGTGGCAGCAAGTTTATTGTGATGCCTTCTAGTGTGTTCTGGTGAAGTCAGGTGACTGGCACTGATTTTGCTAAGTTTCAGACTGAAGTCTTGAAAAGCAGTGCTTATGCATGGGCTTGAAAAATTACCCTTTCTCTGACAGGCAGGAGTCCCATACCGGTATGCTAATTTAGTTTTAAGCTGATGAGGTGTTCAAGACAAGCTAATAACATCAATAAAAAGAATTTGGACTGCTGTGAATTTATGTCCTGTTAGGATCCTGTGATATCAGTGCTATGCAGTATTAACCTCCACTAAAACTGTTTGACTGCATAGGCAAAATTCAGTTAATTCTTAGCTCTGAAATAAAAGTAACCCATTTTGCAGTACTTACATGCTTAAAAAAGATGAAGCCCCTAAATGAACTTTGAGACAGCATTTTCATGACCGGACCTCTTTTCTAGACTATCCTACTATGCTTTCTGACGCGTGTGCATGTGTTAAGTGAGAAAGTGTTAAACAAGAGAGTGATACACATTGAAAACTTTCCAAAGACAAGCGTTTCCTGTTCTTAGTGTGAAAACTCAGGATAGTGGCAGGGGGAAGTTCAACAACAAAGAAACTTCAGACATGGGAGAACATATGGTTGGGTGACTGATGTTTTTTGCTTTAAAAGCCATATTTTTTCAGGAAGCTGTTGGAGGTGGTGCATTTTGTCACCAGACTGGCCTTTGCCACATAAGTTTGCTGTAGAGTTGTGCTCTTGTGCCTATTGTTTTCCTATTTTCTGTGTTGCATTTAGTTTAATAGTTTCTGCTAAAGAGGATGAGTGCTTAATACCAGATTCTAAAAGCCTGATGGCACTTTCTTTAGCCATGCAGTTTAGTTGCCCAACAGATACGGAACTTTATGCTGTTGTTACCTCTGTAAAGTTTAAAAGCAAAAGCTATATTTAAATGAGTTAGGTAACTACTGACTTCCTGGTAGATCCTTTTAATGAAGTAAGCAGACTTCATTAGCTGTGTCAAATTCCTGTAGAGATCTAAAATTATAGCTTTTGTGTGGCTGTTGCTAGGAAGAGGAGCGTGGTATATCTTGACATCCTCCCCCCCAG
The DNA here is from genome assembly GCA_002631895.1 of Agapornis roseicollis. Classification (NCBI taxonomy): domain Eukaryota; kingdom Metazoa; phylum Chordata; class Aves; order Psittaciformes; family Psittacidae; genus Agapornis; species Agapornis roseicollis. Next base: position 56,006 of record NDXB01000043.1, read on the forward strand.
TCATGTGTTAGTCACTTTTTGTTGCTTCTGTAACTCAACAGAGGATGTTATAAATGTAAGATCAAGCCTTGCTGGCTTCAGTTAAAGCTGTTGCAGCTCAGCAGCACATCTCCAGGAGTGCTGAAGACAGTCTAGTCCACAGAAGGATATAAGGTCAGGATATGCATGCAGTGCTCTTCTCCAGAAAACTGTCTTGGGTCTTGGCAGTCTGTGGTTTAAAATTCTTCTGAGCTGCGAATGAACATATCCATTTGCTTTCTGAATTCTTCTAATTTCTTGGCACCCCCTGTATCCTTTAGCATGGATTCTGCAGCTTAACTGTATTTTATATGAGGAACTGTTGTCTCAACTATTTTTTGAACCTGCCATGGCCTGGTTTTGTTTGATACCCCAAGTCTTTGTGTTGAAATTCTTCCATTCTTGTATAGTTTTTTTGAGTCTTAGTTGTTCTTGGTCATCAAGGGTAAGTGACCATAGTCTGTATCCTTTTCAGCTGCATTGATGCATAACATGGCATTTTGTGTTTTGATTGCCTGCTGTGTGATGATTTGTGAGCCCTGTGAGTTTGCAGAAATATCTCCTTTGATGCACCATGAATGCATATTTATGTAAGCTATTTATTGTTGGCCGGCTGTTCTTAAAAAAACAAATCTCCTCTTGGTTAGTGTTGGCAAAACATGCCCCCTGACATGCTTTGTCTGTTGGCTTAGCAGTGAGTACCCAGTGATTCAGCATTAGGTGTTGGAAGTATTTAGCTGAAAGGATTGCTTTTGAGAAAATCCTGTCAGTGTCGGCATGATAATAAAGCACAATAGGAAGGACAGCTGCTGAAGAATGGTCTTTATAACATGTGAAAACAGTGGTCTTGGCTAGTATGATTGCATAGTGTGAAATAGCTCTATGTTCAGTAGTGTCAGGGAGACTTTACCCTTTATATGTATTTTTGTGTTTTGCATTGTATTGCCTCGCTGTGTTTTCATCTAATAAAAAGCATTGGTTCCTGTCTTCATAAAGGTTTTCTTTAACTGTTACAACAATTTCCTTGGTAGAACTGTTAATTCAGATTCCCGCTGTATTGTGCAAAGCTCCCTTTCATATGTCTTGGTCTAATGGAGCAGCTAACCAATGTTACATTCTAAATCTGTTGTTATAACCTTTGCTTTTGAGGCTTATTACCAGAAATATGTTGAATACTATATAGACTGTTTTTATAAAGGAAAGTACTGAGGGTAGGCTAGTGTGGTGGCTCTATTTCTTTGGCAGCTCTGTCTTAAATAGCTCCCAGCTGCTTGCGTTCCTGTGCCCCCTCTGCTAACATACCTGTTTGTGCTGCTGCTTGGTTAAACAGACTGTGAAAACTGATCCAAATGAAACACAGCCCAGTGGGGGGCACAGTGGTTATTTTTCTGTTGAATTATTTTCTGTAACCCATTCATGTGGAGTACACACAATTATGCTGTATGATTCAGAGGATGGGTGACACGGATGGAAAGACTGTGAAGGGGGTGCCTAGGCAGCTCTAAGTGCATATGAAACCTTAATTACAGATGAACGAAAGGCCTTCCTAATTTCAAACAGAATTCTTCCTTCCTGCCTAAAAGTCATTCTGTGACTTTGGATGATGATAACAATTCAACGCTACAGTAGTCAGTGGAAATCAATGTATATTTTTTCCTGAAGTAGCAATGATTTGCATGCAAAACAAAAGCCTTAGCCAAATACTGGAAAGTAGCGAAACAACAATTTTGAATGGAAGGTACTGTAGAAATGATCTAATAGATGAAATTATACTTCATACATCAATTTGTTACATGGACTGGATTAGAGGTCAGTGTTGAAAGACTGGATGAACAAATTGCAGTTTTTGCCAAATGAATACCTTCAAATGATTACTTTCAGCATTCACATTTTACAATATACTCAAAAAATAAGCATTTTATTTTACCTAAATGCACTATCCAGCTGTCTTCATCCTCATCGTTTTAGGATAATTATAGACATACATAAACACAGTATTGTTGCTACTAATATGATAGCAGGCATGTTTTTGAGACTGAGCAGTTTTAACACTGTTTCATAATGAATATCAACACATCACAGTTAGCAGTTATGCAAGCTAGATTGTGGCAATGCATGTGCTAGTCTGTCTGTGCAACTTTATGATCAAACGGACAGTTGAAAAAATTCCTGTGGCTCTTCCCCAGCTCTCAGCATTTGTTTGTTCTTAGTGGAACCCTTGTGTTGACAAAGAAAAAATTAATTTGTTTAGGGGCATTTTTTTTTCCTTTTTTCTTTTTTTTTCCTTCAAAATCGAATAATTTAATTTTGGTACAGACTATTTTTATGTGAAAGAGGAATGCTTTGATTAGATTTAAACACATCTCCAGGAAGGGTATCTAAGATGGGAGGCTCAACTCCTACAGTTGCTGTCAGTATTCAGGAGAGAATATATGAAAAAGTCTAACCAAATAGTTATGTTCACTTGGTAGCAGCAGTTGGCTGCTGGTGAATTACCTGTGAAGGGGTTCTACATAAATAGTTCATTATTGTGTATTTCTCTTATAGCATTGCTAATTGTCTTTCAGGAAATGGAGGATAAGGTGATCAGCCCAGAGAAGGTTGAAGAAGCAAAATTGAAAGCAAGATATCCTCATCTGGGCCAGAAGCCAGGAGGCTCAGACTTCTTGAGGAAAAGGCTTCAAAAAGGAGTAAGTTATTAATTTTCTCAGGATGTGGGCAAGAAATTCCAAAATCCCTTTATTTCTGTGTTTGGGTTTTTGTTTCTTTTTCCCCCCTGCTCCACGGGTCTTTGTGAATAAAAGAGTGCTGAGAAATTTAAACTTTGTCTGTGAAAGCACAAGGAAGACAAATTTGTTTCCACAGAAAACAAATGCCAAATTGGCAGGATAGCTGTTCTACGGCAGCAGTGGCTCAACTGCATTTTATAGGAAAAAATTGAACTTAAATGCTGGCTCAGTGCTGCTGTGATAGACATCATAAACGACTTCATGATAAACACTAAAGGTCAGAACCTCACCCCTGTTTTGTACTGATCTTGCCCATTCTTAAGTCCCAGAAATGACCACTCTTGTTATCCATGTTTTAGCACATGAAAGCTTAGTGTCTGCTGAGTTACACCAGGCACCATCTGACATCAGCGGCTTGAGAATGGTGGTATGATTCTGAATATATACCCTAAGGAAAAAAAATAGCGATAGAAGAATGAAGAGTGAGTTCGTATTTCAGTATTGTTCCAACACTTAACCAGTGTCTCTTGTTTTCTTAGTTATTCAGCTGGTTGTTTGGCTGGTTTTATTTTTAGTTTAATTATTCATAAAGGTGTTATGTAATGCCTTCCAGGCACACTAGAACCCTGTTCTTGGAATAATCCTAGAATATCACTTCTTCTGATGGTGCTTTTATTGCTGTCATGCTGTTTGCTTTTTCTTTTTTCCTTCTTTTTCCTCCTTTTTTTTTTTTTTTCACTATTGTCTAGGCCCTTTGAGTGCATGCAACGACTCCAAGTATAAATCCTTCGCAAACCAGCTGTTGGAGTTTGGTGCTGATCTAATTCTATACTACCTGGTAACATCTTGTGGGAATTGTTAAATGTTTTCTGAAGAAGCTTTCTCTCACAAATTGGAGCATATGCAGCATAGTTAATAGCTGCTGGGCATGGGCAGGTAGATTAGGTGACTCCTTTTGTGAGTTAGGCTGCTAACATGGTCAACATCAGCCTAAATTAGACTTCAGTGTGTTCAAGTGCACATGTAGAAACAGAACGGAGAAGGTTAGTGTGTATTTCAATGATAATACAGGAAAATGGCATTGACTCCCTAAAGACTGATGACCATAAAGGAATTATGGTTGCTTGCACTCTGTGTAACTGTGAGGAAAACTCACCAACAGTAACAGTCTGTACAGTATCGTCATCTTGATGAAGTAAATGAGGAAGCATTTTTACTTGCTATAGATCCTGGTGTATTTTGGGCTGCTTGGATTGCTGAAGTTTACAATAGAGTGGGGATAGTGAGTATACTTCAGATCATGTTTCTGACATGAAGATACTGGGACAGACATTGTCACTTCAAAAGGGATGATCAAATACAGGCCGTCTATGAAAAGCTAGAGTAAATCAGAGGTAAATACAACAGTAAGTTGAAGGAGGTAATGGACTGATATTCTAACCCATGAAAGATGGTGGGTTTTCTCAGATATTCTTCTAAATGTATGTACTTATCCATAGTCCAGATTTTCTTTGATTTGGCAGCTAAGGCACACTTTACCCATTGATAATTGCTTTCCAGAAAAGTTCTGCATTGGGCACACACACCATTATTATCACACTTTCTCCAGAATAATAGTAGATGAGAACTATGTGATACCAAGTTCCTGTAGAAGGATTCTGTTTGGAGCTCTTGCATGGACACAAGTAGATATCCATTAAGAGCAGTAACACATCTAAAGAGGAAGCAGTTCTGTTATTACCTAGTTGTCATTTAAAAGTTTCTTTTGGTTGCTGTAGTCCTGAAGGGCAAAATAGGAAAGCCTCTTTCCAAATTAGGTTATAATATAACTTGCTGTCTGGTCTGCACATTGCAGTGCTAGAACATTATGGTATAAATAGGGGTTACACCATCTAAAGGACTGAATTGTTAGGGTTTATGAATAAAAGTGTGTGGTTCATATGTACTACTGACTGCATGGGAAAACCAGATTTGGTAACTTAAATGCTGTGGCAGGGAACATTGAAAGCCTTCTTGAGGAGGCCTTGCATAAACACCCATACCAGCCGCCCTTAGGTGAAGGCCTGTTAAGTCAGGAGTTCAAGTTACGTCTCTCTAACAACTGTTGAACGTTTTGCAGCTGGTTAGTTCTAATGCAAAATGAAGAGTATAGTAGTAATACGCAGCCTGGAAGCACTTAAATGTAGCAGGTAGTGATGGCTGCTCAACTGACCTATGAGTAAGCCTATACAAAGCTAACTGGGGAGGGTTCTCTCCAGAGTTTGTGATTGGAAGCAGCAGTTGCTAGTGTAAATCTCCATCCTGAGTCTAACGTTTTGGGCTTTATATGACAATCTGTTCAGAATCATGGGTTGCAAGTACCTTAACAGTAAATGTCATAGTAAGATGTAAACAAAATAAACTTTCTTGCAAAATGTGTTAATAAGCAGTTGAAGACTTGATTCAGACCTTGGATGAAATTCCATGCCTCCTCTTACCATGGTGCAGATGAGTGATAACAGTCATTTGGCTTTAGCATCCATAGGTAACTTGTTATTTTTAGTATCTAACAGAAAACATTGTTAAAGGTAATGCTAATAAAAATATGCTGAAATAGTAAGGAACATTGCTTTAGAACTTCAAACTTAATGTACTTATTTTTGTATTCAGAAGAAACCTGGAGTGTGGGATAAGAATTTCCTTCACATAATGGTTTTCTGAAGGACTGTACAGTCGATTTGACTTTGCTAATAATTGGTTTGGGAACTTTAGGGACAGTAGTTTCATTGTTTTAATGTACGCAGATAAGAGGGTTTCTTGTTAGCATGCAGTTTCATGTGGCTTTGATCTTCTGGTATGATGAAGTAGGCTCTTTTCTCCACCTGCAGTTCATGCGTTGTTTGGTTATTCTGTGTAGCAGAACTTGTTTGCTGCAACAGAATTCACAAATGCGAAGTTTCATTCTTGGAAAAACTCTTGGGAGAGTAGGAGCAAAAGTACTGTGTAAGTTTAATGGTATATGTAGAACCATAACTGTACATTTACCATTACTAATGTTAAGAATTCAGGTATGTGTGCCTAATAGTCCTTAAAAGATTTTATTTTTAATCAATGTAAAGCTAACTGTGCCAAGTCAGGATTTTATAACCGTGTTTAAAATTTAGAGAGATTCTACTTTCTGTGTATGAATTCAGTAAGATTTCAGGCTTTTAAACATTTGTGTTTTGTCTTCCAGCAAAAATACTTTGATTCTGGTGATTACAACATGGCTAAAGCAAAGATGAAGAATAAGCAACTGCCTACTGCAGCACCTGACAAGACAGAAGTCACTGGTGACCATATTCCTACTCCACAGGATCTTCCACAGCGGAAACCATCTCTTGTTGCTAGCAAGCTGGCTGGCTGACGAGAACAGCTGAACTGCATGATTATTCTCATTCCTGTTATTTCTCCTGAATAGTTATTTCTCACCCTCACATCTCCCTTTTTCTTTCTTACACTAAGTCATGAGACTGACAGCTTTGCAGGTAGCGGTAGCATGTGCTGCTATTGTAAGGGAGTACTGTTAAGAGTAAAACGTTTAGTATTTGAACTAGTTGAGAACAATAGAACAATGCACTGAATAAAAAGGACAAGTTTGGTTAGAGCAATGTAATCTACTTGAAAATGTACATATTTGCCCATTTCCTAGTGTAGGACTGGTTCCAGCAAGTGACATCGCAAGTTTTACTTCTAATGTTTCTGCTTTTGTTATTCCATCTTAATTACAGCATATTTGTATTTAATATAACCTCCAGTTGTGTTGGGTTTTTCTTCCGTGTTTGAGTTTGTTGTCTAAAATAGAGGCTTAGACCACAAGTTGCTAGATGGTAAAGCATGTATTAAAACAAAGACCAGGGCTCTGATTGAATTTTGTTTCTGCTTTTGAACTTGAACGGCCTTAAACCTGTTTCAGCTTTAACAATAGAGTTTTTACTTGGGCAATATTTGCCCATTTGGTGTAACTCTTGTGAATCTAGTGCTTATTGACAACTGCCTGTTGAAGCTGGTATTCTTTTCAGTTCCGTAGCTTAGGACACTCTTTTGTTGAAGATGTGAATGAAGTGTGCATGTGCATAGACTGTTGAATTCACTTTTGTGCCATTTTTGTAAATACAATAGTTTTGCACAACCTTTTGCAAACGTCTATTAGTTTTACATTTTAAAAAGCAGATAATGTGCCAATCAAAGCACAAGTGATTCAGTATCTTTCAAAGTCTTGTCCTGAAGCTAAGAGCCCAGAATCTTGCTACTGAAAGTTAAAATTGTATACCTGAAATTTGGGAAACACATTTACACTTGACTCAGCCTTATGCTTTTGCACTTGTATATTTTGGTTTTGCAGCAGTGTCCAGCATTCAAATCTAACTCTGGAGTTTGTACCTGTATTTGGAGATAAATGCCCTTTAAGTTCAGCAACTCTTCAAGCTTTTAAAGCTGAAATGCTCTATCTGATGACGTGGAAGATGGAAGAATATACTGTTCTAGCGAGTTTTCTGTGTGGCAAACACCAAATCTAGGCTTGCTGATGACATGGAAGATGGAAGAATATACTGTTCTAGGGAGTTTTCTGTGTGGCAAACACCAAATCTAGGCTTGCTGAGGTTTGATAGGCAATTGTCTTTGGGCAGTTTTAGACTTCTAGAAGGAGAAGGCTGTAATTTTTGTTTTCTTGGCCTCCTGAAGTGGTAGTAAAATACCTCCTTTTCTCTCTGTTATACAGCAGCCCCTCATTGGCTTTGGAGAAGCAAAGAACTGGAAGTGCTATTTATACAATGACCTATTGAGAAATAGGTAACACTTCATGTCAGAAAATAGGAATGAACTTCAGTTCATCTTCATGATGTAGGTCGTAAGTACTAGATAGCCAAAATAAATAGTTGATATAAGGCAGGTAACTTGGTGCATTTAAAAACATGTTTATTCAATGAAATCAGAATACTAAAAGCACAGTATGATCCATAATGTAATTGATTTTCATATAGGTAACCACAGCCTTGATCTTTGGGAGTTTAGAAACTTTAAAGATTACTGAATACCTTTTTCTTGAAAGCAACAGTTTTGAAACAGCCTGTTGTAAACAGAGCACTAATGTGGGTATTACAAGACACTTTTAAAGATGCATGTTTTCAGAAGGATGTGCTTTTATTGACATATTCAGAAAGGTCTTAGAGGATAAAGGACTGCCAGCTGAAAAAGAACGCTGGTCCATATCTTGTGTAATGCTCTCTTCTAAAGGCAAACATAAGAAAATAATCAAGAGAAAATGAATATTCTTAATTTGGTCCTGTTTTGATCAGAACATGGGCTAAGCCTTATTGTCTATATAATGTCTTTGGTTCAGAGAAGTCATTCTAGATAATTTTGAAATTGCTAACCTGGTTCTCTTCAAGTCTATATAGCAAATTTCTAGTAAATAAATGGGCTCTGTCAAATCTGTCCTGATTCCTTATCCTTCACTAGTATTATAAAAAAAAGGTGACTTTTGCAGAACAGGTTGGAGAAATGGACCTACTTGACTTCTTTAAGTAAGAAAGTAGGCTGGGACAATAGCAGGGAAGCTGGATATATTGAAGCAAGCTGCTTTTTATAGATGTTTGTCCTAATGTGAAAATCCCTCTTTATTTTTGTATGTATAAATGAAATTGGAACTTAATGATAGGACTGGGCCTGAAACAAATTGTGAATAACTTAAGGTGACTTGCTGTGTGTTGTCTGGTGCCACTACTCTGTAGCTCACAGAAGGTGAGCTTTTTTGATGTTTGGGAAGGTTTCAAAATGAAAAAATAGCCATGGAAATTTAAACATTCCACTCACTTAGTTACAACTTAGCTGGGCCTGCTGGCTGGACAGCAGAAGCTCTTCTGATGTTCACTCAGTGACTTGCAGTTCTTAATAATACTACAAATTCAGCTCTGAATATATTATCCATGTGTATATTTGAAGTACTGTAATAGTAACTAAGTCAGTGACTGATTATGAGCCTTCATGTCTGACAGACCTCAGCAGCAGGCACAGCTATTTTGGTTCTATACACTGTATAAAACCTAAGTCCTGTAATCACTTAACAGTAAATCAAATGTGACTGCAAATCGATGCTTACTTGCAGCTTACTCCAGCAAGATAACTCAGCTATCCAAACTTATGTACATAATGTATTATATGAGTTTTACCATTTGATAATTGCCTTTTTCAAAGAAAACCTGTCCACACTGTAGACTGGCAGTCCCTTTCATATCTTACCTTTAAAGACAGAAGTGTTTAGTTATTAGAGTAGTACTCATGTAGGCTTATAATAGCAGATAGCACCAACATTTTATTTGAGATAGTTAAGTGGATTAATTACAACTTCACAGATATGTCCCCAAATCTGTAACACCAAAGGCTTCCCTCTCATTGTTCTTGATGTAGTAGGACAGTGTTTGTGTAAAGGCCACAGGAGTACATTTTGTTGGACATACTTACACCCAGTTGAGATGTTAAGGTAATAAAATTGTCAATTGTTCTTTACAAACTTACACATTGTATAGTATACAGAATAAATTGATCTACTTAGTTTTTATTGCAACATGTCTTGTCTTTACTGTGGTTTCCTAAAAGATACGGGATACTTCGGTATTCTCTATGGAAAATTTCTGAAACCTAATCTTGGTACTCTGTATCACTAAAAATACAACTAGGCTTTGGTTTCTAGTATGTTAGACTACAGAATTACTTTAATGTAATCACATTTATATATATTTCAGTGCTTATTTTTATAATAAGGCAATTAAAAGCTTATTGTTTGAAAACTCCGTAACAGATGATTGTTTTGGTCCCTTGCACTGAGCAAAGGTGATAATCTGGGAATTAGCTTGGCATATAGAAGCTTGCATTGCTAAAGACTCTTGGCCTGAATGTGGCAACGTTTTCAAGAAATCAAGATGCTGCAAAAAGTCCAACTAATTTTGTATTCAGGTTGATTTGGGTGCTGATTTTTGTGCATCTTGAAGATCCATGTGGTATATTTACACGATTAGCTGAGTTGCCAAGGCTGTAGTAACGTTCTGTACTCTGGGTCTCTAACTAAGGAGAAAAATGTCTGATTGAAGCAGTGTTATGCAGATACTGTGCTGGGGCAGTGCAAAGGCTGCATGAACACTGGCATCAGTAACCTAAAGTAACTTTCCTGAATCTCTGCATGGGGAGTGGCATCAATCTTCAGGCAAAGAGAAACTTACTAAATATAGGCCTAATGCCCAAATCTGTTTCTAGTTGGAACTGAAGCACATGCAGTTGCACAAACTTGTGCCCAGAGAAGCTGCACATTTAACGGCTGTGCTCACAGAACATGACCATGTTCTTCAGGAAGGAGGCCAGATTGCAGTAGCTTGTTCATTTGATGACTGGAGGGCTTTCTGAAGGCTAGATTGGAGGAGCATGCAAGGGGGATAAATATTTTTGTTAAGTTAAAGAGGTGTTGGGCTGATTATTCCTGGTGTAGGACAAGTGAGCCACCCTCTTTCTAGATTCACGGATTTGGCTTCCCAATTTCTGGCATTTCTAGGTCCAGAGTAACTTGAAATCTGAAAATTTCCATGCATATTCAAAGCATTCCCACTAAGTACTATCTTGAAAATGTTTCTGGAGTACAAGCACAGAGGCAGACATATCCTTGAGCTCAGCTGATGTACTTGAAAAAGCAGTAGTTTAGGGACAGGTGACCGAATTGTCAGCGTCACTTTCAGGCAGTACATCTTTGTTACAGTGAGGATGCTGCTTGATCCGTGTTCATAATAGATTTTGTCCATATTTATAGGAGCCACAGAAGTCAGTTCACTTCCTGCTTTGGAAGATACTGACAAAGCTACCACTGATTTCACAGAATCGCAGAATGGTTTGGGTGAAAGAGACCTTAAAGATCATCTGATTCCAACCTTTCTCCTTCAGGGACACCTTCCATTCAGATGGATGTTTATTTGACTTTGGTTTAAAATGGGAAGATGAAGTACTTTCTGTTTCTGACTTTGTCTAAATTTAATAACAGATTTCATTTGGGTTTAGTGGTTTTTCACCTTACAGTGTTGTAGCTCCTGTTAAAGAGGACTATGGTTGGATCATGTCAACTTCCCTCGACAGTATTATGGAACAATCAAATAATTTATTGACATCTCCACAGAGGCTGGATTCAACCTCTGCTGGTACTTCTGTGTTAGCATAGTAGGGTTGTTTCCTTCCTGGATTTGAGTCAAAAAAACCAAGTCTTTTGTCCCTTGATTTTGGTTAAATGCATGGCATTGAATTATATGACTAATTACAAGGATGCTTAAATGCAAGAATGGGAGCTGTGGATTCTACTGACCTTCAGATCTGCAAGTAGTGGTTTTTATACTGTTGAGAAAAATTTGACTAATGCATTGGAAAGAAAATACATATGTGATGTTCTAGAGACAAGTGAAATCTTTCTAGTGTAGGAATAGACAGATCGAGGCAAGCTTTTTGTATGGAAATTTCATAATGTAGATTTTGTCTTTTCTGTAAGGCCAGAAAAAAACCAAGTAAATCACATATATTGTTGGGAGAATACGTGCATGGAACAGGATGTTATCTCTTGGGTATTTCTTGCATGACATTTTAGAGTTCTTAACTGATAACTGTTCAGTCAGTGCCAGCTGAAACCAGCCCAGTTTGTTTTCTGCAGCTAAAAGTTACAGGCCTAGTCCTTGTAGTATGAGAATATAGGAAAGGGTAAGTGGAGGATTTTAGCCTGTGAATGTCTCAGTTAGCTTTATCTGGCTTTCCAGTGATTAGTTACACTGATAGTCCATGCTGAATATACAAATGCTTTTCTGAAGGAGTGGATAGGCCCATCCACTGTGCCACGTACACTATCTCATGTTCTTCATATTATCACTACATCCTGTTTCTGTGCCTGCAATGAATTCCCTTTCTTGTCTGGCCAACAGAGAATCCACTGCTCACTTGTGGTACAGTGTGACAGCAAACTTTGGAGAATTTTTCTGCCACAGTTGAACAGATTATGGATGTAAACATAATGAAACATAGATGGAAAAGATAGATGCTTTGTAGTCACTTCTGACAAAAATTACATAAACTCAATTCATAGGATTATTTTCTTCTTTCAGTTTGGGGTTGGTTGGTTTGTTTTTTTTTTTTTTTTTTTTTTTTTTTGGTT
>NDXB01000043.1:68076-82350 GCA_002631895.1 Agapornis roseicollis
TTTTTTTTTTTTTTTTTGATTGGCTTCAAATTCATGTGGACTGTGTCAGCTACATGAGCTGTACATAGACAGCTGGAATACCCTGGGATATATGCTCTGAAATCAAATGCCGTCAGTGGTCTTTTTGAGAAGATGCTGTGCAAGACACAAGATGAATCTTGCCAGCAACTGTTTAATGCAGGATATACATCTTAAAGTAATAATTAGGTAGTCTAAACACATTACAAACAGGTTGTTTCTTGGCAACTTTCAGTGGCCCCAATTCCTGTCCTTAATGGCAGATTTGAAATCCTGGTTTATGCAAATTGTGTCAAATCATAGCATATTTTGGACTCAGATATCTATTTTTTGCTGGGGCTTATAATTACATTTGGCTCCTGAGCTCCAGCTGTGAATGGCTGATACAGTAATCCACAGCCCAAGCAAACTCCTCAAGTGAGTCTTTGAATTTAGAATAGATACAGTGAAGAAAGGGTGTTTGAGTACTGGATGTGAAGCAGCAAACAGAGCGAAGGTTCCTGTCCCTTGTGAAAACAAAACATTCATGGTTCATACATCCAGATTCTTAGATGAAGTCTGTTAAAGGGGAGTGGTTACACTGTTAAATGAACCCCAAATCACTTTTGTGTTACACATGAAAGATGAGTGGCAGCTTTAGGATATATCTCTCTTTTGAGATAGCGCTCATGTGAAGAGCAGCTGTGCAAAATTCTTAGCCAAAAAAACCCCACTGCTGACCTGGACAGCAACTCACAGGAACCCGGTCTGGACTCCTTGCAGGAATGAAAGGAAAAGCCAAAAGCAGTTTGGTGGAGTGTGGCAAAAGTCACTGTTTGGAATTTGTCTATATGTTGGACCACTTGGACTGGTAGGAGGCATTCCCATGGGGAAGAAGGCAAATACAGAAAGGTAGTATAGCTTCATTTCTGCTGTCAGAAGAACTCTTGTAGCATTGTGAGCTATAAAAAACCACCTGCTAATGATTCATAAAGCAATGAAGCAGAACATGGATTATGCTTTTCATTCCCTTTTGACACAGACATTAAACTTTTCAGAGATATGTGCTATCAGTTCGTGGTGAGAACTGGACTTGAGTTTTGACAAAACTCTTTTGGGCCCAGTTCTCTTCAGTGTTTTTTGTAGCGGTTTCAATGTAAAGAAGCAATCAGTCTGGAAGAGATGGTAAACAACTGCAAAGATGGGATCAGGATCAGAGGGGGAACACAAAAAATGGGAAACGTGGGTGGCACTTGGGCAACACATGCAGAAACCCACAATGTGACGAAGTGGGTAGGAAGAAGGGTGTCAGTGGGGCTCAGGACTCAGGGCTGAGGGTCCCAGAGGGTTAGAGGAGAGCGCAGGGCTATCCCGGGCTGCAGGGCGGGTTGGGGACCACAACTCGAGAGTGGCGCTGGCTGGGACGCAGCAAACCCGAAATGCTGGTGCCGGAACGAGCGGTGACGGCTCTCTCTGGAGAGGCAGGGCAGCGATGCCGCTTCCTGCCCCGGGCGGGAGGAGGCGCGGGCCGGGCAGGGGGCAGCCGGGAGGGTGCCCCGCTGCCGGGGCCCGCGCCGGTGGGAGGCACCGCCCGCCCGTCCGCGCCGCTCCCACAATGCACAGAGCGGCGGCCGCACCGCAGGTAGCAACATGGCGCGGCGCGCCCGGGCCGCCGCCTGAGCATCCTCCCTCTCGCCTCCTTTCATCCCTCCTTCCCGCCGCCGCCCTCCGCCTCCCGGCTGCCGCAGAGGGGCCGCCCGCCCGCGCCCTGCGCCATGGCAGCCTCCGAGCTCTACACGAAGGTAGGGCGGCGGCGGGACCGGGGGCTGCGCGGGGCGGGCGAGGGGGAGCGCGGCCCGGGCGGGCATCACCGCGCCGAGCGGGGCCAGGAAGGGGCCGGTGCTGCTAGCCGCGGCCCCGGCGGGAGCCGGCTCCTCTTCCCAGGATGGAGCCGCATCCCGCCGGCGGTGCGTGCCCGGCCCGGTGAGTCAGGGCCCCGCCGCTCCCGGGCCGGGCGTGGGGAGGCTGCGGCGGTGTGTGCCCGCAGAGCAACGCAGGGGAACGGCCGTGCTGCCCGCCCCGGCCTGGGCAGCGGGGACGTGCCGGGAGCGGGCGGGTCAGCCGGCTCCGTAGGGATGCGCCGCTCCTTGCAGCGCCTCGGGTTGGAATGGCCATTCTGTTCCACGCGGGTCTGCGCTGTTCGGCTGTCTCCTTCAGAAACGCCGCCCTGCTCCTTGCAGAGAAACCACTTCTACAGCATGGGCGCTTTGATATTAAACTAACCTTTTCGGTGACACTGCACCTTTAGATTGTATTTATTCTCTTGACAGTCGTTCAGAAGCACTACAATCAGCAGTGATGCTGTGTATGACTCTCATATGCATTTCAAACAGGCATTTTCCTAATCTTGTTAGCCTTGTGTGTTAGTATCTCATCAGCTTCCACCTGGAAGTAGTTACTGCCCTGAACATCCTGATGATGGCCAAGCCTGCATATCGATAGCAGTGGAAGTGATTGTTTTCTCCACTAAAAATGCATTGCTTTTATCGCTCTGCCTTGATCTGGTGTGAAAAAACTGGGAAAAAAAGGACAGAGCTCAGTTTCTAAGGGTGGAAGAGTTGCCTGAGGTCACCAGAACTGAGCACCACAGCGCAGCGCAGCAAACTTCAAATAGTTCTGTCAGAAAGCGTGCACAAAGTGTGCTTCATGGAAAGCCATGTCATGCCATCTAGATGCTTGAGCCGCTTCATGAAATACTCCAGAATTATCCTGTCTAGCTCTTTGTGTTGGGGGGGGGGAAAGGAAACAGGCTTTTTGTTTTGGCATGAATAGGTTACCTTATTTACATTGGATGCAGTGGACAACACGTTGACTGTGTATCAGTGCAAATCAAACCAGAGAGTCACTTCAATAGGCTTGACCATATCTGAATAGGATATTTGTGTAGGAGAGACTGAATGTGAGGAAGTGAGGTGCAAGCCTGCACCACCAGAGTGCTAATGCATTAGTGGATATGAGGCATCTTAGTGCCTTGTGTCTCACAGACAAGCAGCTCTGTTGTTGTTGCAAAGCAGGATGAAAATTACCATTCTGGTCAAGAGAGCAATGGTGCTACAGAGTTGTTCCCATGCACCCAATAGATCTCTATGTGAGGAGTTACATTGGAAGGGTATTATCTCTCTCTGTGGAGGTTCTTATGGAATTAAGATGTCCCATGAGGAGCTGAGCAGAGATACTTACATTTTTAATTTCCAGCCCTGCCAGACCTTGAATTCACTCCCTTGACTGGTTAAATCCTTTCGTCAGGAGGTGCCCCAAAAATGTGCATGTCCTGTTGTCCTCGGACTGTGTAACAGTAGAAAGCTCAGGACCCCTTGTAGTTCCCAAGGAAGTCATTGCTTTGCATTAGGTGCTGGGATAGGATAGCTGCTGAGCATTCAAGAGAAATTGTCTCTGCTGTCTTCTTCCCCAGGTAAAGGCAAAATGCTGATTAAATCACATTCAGTATGTCGTCCTTAATTAAGTAACGTAAATAATTAATTAACATAAATAATGGATGTAAGGTCATAGCACACAGAGGTAAAAAGAGCAACCGCGAAGTCAGACAAGCACAGGCATGATCCTCCAGTAGGGACTTGGTGGGTGACCAAGGCCAGTAAGATTGCTTCTGTGCTTCACACCAGAGGCAGTTCTTGTCCTCTTCAGAGCCATATGTAGGCACAGAAAGAGCGACTTTACATCTTTTCTATATTGGCAGACAGAGTCAGGATTGTCATTCAGGACAGCTGCTTAAAGCACCAGAGCTTCCAGTATAGCACTGACATTTAACGTATGGTGTTGGCATAGAACATGCTGGCAAGCAAGGTAGGGTATATAATTTCTGGCTAAGTGCATGTGTCCCCCCTGGAGCAAAGAGCCTGGCAGCTCTCTTAACTGGAAACCCATGTCCCAGCTCGCCCAAATTGCTCAGGTAGCTGTGTTGGTGTGAGTTACTTGGAAACAGCTGGCAGAATGACATCAATGACTGGATGGCCAGTGTCACAAGGAGGTTGTCAGCATCTCTGCAAATGTTGTTTTAGAGCAGGAGACACAGACCTTGTATTTCCAGCTGTTGTTTGTGGAAGTGGGGCTCTCTGCTGTATGCTTCAGTGTGTCCAGTTTTGCTAACATGCACTGTTGAGCCTTCTAATCTGGTTCCTTTGCATGGTAGTGTAAAAATATCACCCATTGTCCCAACCGTGTGCCACCTTGAAATAGCGTAAAGGAACTCTGTTTTGTTAGGAACTAGCAATGCACGTTTTTGAGCCGCTCTTGTGAAAATCCTGTTCCTTTGATTCATCCAGGTGTATGTCTAAACTCAGTGACCTCATTGTGTAGGCAGCCTCTTTGTTGTGTATGGTTATGGTTAATCTGGAAATTTGGATTTAAGTTAAAGGACTGGCTCTGGCACACTTACAAGATAGTTATGAACAATGGGCCCAAACTGTACCTGACTGTGTCTTAAGGTGCTGCAGGTACAGACCCTGCTTGAAGGCATTAGCTTTAGCTGTGGGATGCAGCAGTTTAAAACTGATCCATGGGTTATATCCCGGGCTTTCCTATTTAAAATATTATGCCTGTGAGCTCTCTTTAAGTTGTCCCATTGGGCATCTATCACTGGCAGGTTGGTGGTTCTGCTGTAAGATCATTTCTGAAAGCTTTGGTTCTTTGACTTTGGAAGCAAACTTAGGAGAATCTCTCTGTGTTTCCTGCATCACCAAAGCCCCACTGAGTTGTCATCTGATGTAGCTGATCAGCATTTCAGTACTGTTGACCTACTTGTACTGGTCCATAAAAATTGATAGGGACAATGTAGGCCATGTGTCAGTTCCTGTTAGATGTAATCTGCATTCTTTGGAAATTAAGAACAACTGAGAATGCTTTGCCAAGACATGGATCTCATCTGACTTCTCCGCATTGGCTGAACTGACATGTTTTGTGTTATGCATCTTTGTGAGCTTCAGGTGTGTAAAACCAAGCCCCAGCACCTGTACATGAAAATTAACAGATCAGATTGCTGTGTTTATGTTGCCTCTTTTAAAGTCAGAGTGAAGAGTTGACATTCAGTCATTTTTGTCCTCCGTCGCTATCCTTTTTTTGCCTGGGTTTGAGTTGTTTCTGTTTCAAGATGTGTTTTCCTAGAGCATGCTGCTTTGCCCTCCTGGGATTTCTGTTTCAGTTTTGTATGGCTGTGCACAGCACACTTATTTATTTATCTATGCAGATACTCATTTATTTTCATTTGTGCTGCTACCAATATATTCCTCCTGTTCCAGTATCTTTGAGATTAGGGGCAGCAGGCTCCAGCCAGCTCCCTCCTCACTTAGGGCCTAAGCCAATTTCAGTTAAGGTGTGTGGCAATATTCCTTTGAACACAGAGCAATCAGGAAACAGTTTCAGTGGTGAGTGTGATTTGGGCAAGCTGAACTCAGTATCTGACCTTCAGTCCTGCTGCCCTGTCCTTGAAATGGTTCAGTTTGAGATTTATGAGCAGTAAATTAAGTTAGGGAAGCATCAGAGGGAACTGCATAGAACAAAACTCTGCTTGTGGACTCCCCAGAGTCCCAAGGAGCCCTTTCTTGCTTTCCTGGGGGCTGTCTGCAGGCAGCTGCTTCTGTGTGCAGTGTTACAAGAGTTGGTCCCTAATTCAGTTGTGTCAGGTCCTTACGAGCAAAAATGCAAAAGGCAGATTTTGACTAGATTATGGCTCTTCTTGGGTATGGCAGTGGTACATAGGGAGGGAAATACAGCAAAAAACCAGGCGGAGCGTGAGAGAAAATACAACTATTGCCAAATTTCTGTGCTTATTAATTGGGTTTTTTGATGGGTTAAAAACCCCTGCCTTAATGATACAGTCTTGCGTATTGCCACTGAAACTATTGCATGTGACATAAGTGTTTACTAAACATTAAATGGTAACCACTTGTCTCAGTAGGTCATCGCTTTGTTCTTCTAGAGCCATGCTGCCCTATAATGCGGAGATGGGAGTCACTCATCTCCACACATGACTTGGGCATCCAGCTCTTAACTCTTGAGTTTACAGCAGAAAGGCTGTTGCAGAAATCAGATGTTTACTGTCAATTTCACATGAAAATGACAGAGGTGTCATTTACAGTGCATTTTTTAATTGTGTCTCTCCCTCTTCTAAAAAGTGCAGCAGAAGAGGAGATATTTCAGTTGCTTTTCTGCTTCAGGGATCTGCTGTGCCACTAGAACAAACCTGATGGCAACTCTGTGGCAGCTCCCAGCTTTGCACCAGCTCTATTCCTATTGCCTTTAAAGTGGAGGTGCTGGGGATGTAATTACCTAACAGCCTAACAATACTTGGTTTGCTCTAACCTGGACATTTTATTATGCTTTTGTAAGAAGTTTCCTGTAGTTGAATGCCAACCAGAGCAGCCCAAGAAGCTGAAAACCCTCGTGGCTTTCTAACAGCAGCTTTGTGATGTGTCAGCAATCCAGCCTTCTTGTTAAAAGAAACTCTGAGCTTTGGGAAACAAGAGGAGCAATGGTTTGAGTCAGAGCCCAGCCTGCACCAGAGCTGTTCCCTTGGGTGCTGAGCATGGCCGCAGGAGGAAATGAAACCACCCTGGGCAGGACAGTGGGGCCTGGGAGATAGCAAGCTGTTTGTGAGAGCTGCTTGCAGCACACAGATACTGTTTGGGAGGGTGTTTTGGGGAGGCCTACTCAAACACTGAGAGTGTGGCATTGTTGGGAGCTACTTTTGGGGACAGAATTTTTTAATCTTATTTTTTGCTGTAGACCTCATCTTTAAAGTTATGTGAGTTCTTTGTTATATGATAAATAATTGTGAAGGTCCTATTTATAATAATTGGTCTTATTTTTCTCTTAATTTGGGTATCATGTTAAAACATTTACCTAATAATATTAGTGGATTGTGTGGGACTCTCCCACGAACTGTCATCAGCAGTCCTTGCAGAATAATAGTGTCTGTATGCTGAGCTGCCACTGGTTATTTGCAGTTTGTTTCTACTGCAGTGATTTTATAGCATGTGCCAGATGGCTTAGGTAATGTATTACTATTATTTTTTAGAGAAATAAATGAAGAGATAAAGTGCTGGCAAGCTCCTGCTGTGTCAGGAAATGCATGCAATGACCACTGTTATCTTCTGGTGAGCTGCAGAGCTCCAGGTTGAGTTGGAAGATACCAAGTGGCTGCTCAGGCAGATGCAGCTGGCACTTAGGGGCACCTCATGGGGCCTTTCGGAGTTTAATCCTTTCCACTTGTTCTAATAACAAAGCAATTTGTCTTGCTCTTTAATGAGACTCATTGTTTAACCTTTGTAGAACTAAAGAAAGCATTTTTGTTATTGAGATTTGCTCATTGAACCAGTTGAATTGGAGGAAGTCACATAGCTGTCCAGTATCACAAGGTTTCTCTGTTTTTGGATGGTCTATTTTTAATAGGATTTAAAAAAAGCAAGAAGTGATAGGGTAATTGTAAATGGTGCTCCTGCTGTGAGGGAAAAGTAGTGTTCAGCTGGCAAGTCTGCTGTCCTGTGGGTACCAGTGGGATGGTGCCTGGATTTCTGGCAAGTCAGAACAGCATCTGCAGCTGACCTAAGAGGAGCCAAAAACTTGGGGTGTCCTACAGGGACATCGAATTTGGATTTCATTACTTGAAAACACAAAGCATACATTAAACAAATGCCTGACTACTTGAAGCATTGCTTGTATTACTGGAGTCTGTGATGCATGCATGTATGAATATACGTACAGACAGTTGCTGGTATGAAAGGCATCTTGGCTAGTGGGAAGTAATGGACTCAGTTTGACTTGGAGCTGTAAAAAGCAGCAAGTGCTCCTCAGATACAGTGGATTAAAGGCAGCTTAGTTTGGTTTGCCAGTATGAAGTTAGGGGTGAGCAGAGTCTGAACTCTGCTTGGTTGGGTTTGATTTTGTACGCTTGAAGGCACAGAGGTTAAATGTGATCCAATTTTGTGCTCACTGTAGTGGAGCAGTGTTTACTACTGCCTGTATCGTTCTGGACTCTGGTAGTGAGTATTTGTACAGTTGGGCCTGAGGCCAAGAAATGGTGTTTGGGCAAGGCTATTGTTCCGGCTGCTCCATCAGCAAGCTACTTGAATGACTTGCAGCAGCTTGCTCACCTTCTGCTTGTCCTTGCTGCTGAAATAGCAAGGAAGAACTCTCTATTTACCCTTAATAATAGGTGGTTCTTGTTGCAGAAAATATGATGTTAGGGTCAGACTAGAGCTGTGGTTCTTGGAAATCGTCATGTCTGTGACTTTGACTTTTTCCTCAAACTTTGTCTTTCTGCTTAAGTTATTTTCATAGACCAGAACCCCATTCCTGATACACCCACAACAGAGGCATGTTTTTGTTTTGGGGATGATTGGTTGGTTTAAATTGGTACCAAAACTTTTAAGTAGAAATGCATTAGGCACAGAATTAAATCTGTTTTCTAAATGGCCTGGGAGAGAGAGAAAATTCAAACCATGTTGAATTCAAAGGCTCTTTGTATAGTAAGTTTTTCCTTTTGTTGGCTTTGCTTTTGGGCTGCATCCAAGGTGGAGTGTTGTCTGATTGGGTTGCTAAGGCCTTGTCTACCAACACTAATAGCAAGGCTTTTAGTGACTTCCTGGCAGAGAACAGCACTTTCATGTCCGTGCCAGCCCATGCTGTATGCCACTCTTAGGACTGCATCATTTCCTCCTGTTCTCAGTGTTGCTTGGCTCTGCTTAACCCTGGGTTTGCTTAAGCCTGGTACTGCAAAAATTTATCCTTATTCTGTGTGAGTAATCACATTGCTTAATTCATGCTTTGAAATCAAGCATGTAAATCTGGAAGATTGGGCCTTTTATTCATGATTTCCTCTTATTACAGGGCATGACTTGCTGTTGTATACCTGTTCAGAGGAATTTGTGCAGGAAAACAAATTAAAACATATCCTAGGGATGTTGTCTTGTAGAATTCTTTGTGTTAAGCTCTGTGTATGCAGTGTTGCAGTAGGTTGGTGATTTAAAACCCAATTTTAATGTTTAATAGCAAGAGTATATTCAGGAGTAGCTTCTGCTTTCAGGACACCCACCATCTTGGGGACACAGTGGTTCCACTCATTTTAGCATAGCCAACTGTCTCAGCGTGCTACAGGCAGCAGCCTGATGTGAAATACTATGTGAGATGGATAACCTGAACTGCTCAGCACTGCACACGTGTGAAAAGCACCAGAGATACTCAGCTGATAATTTTGGTGGTTTGGGATCTTCCTGTTCCTGGCCATCGGGGTCATAACCCCAATCTTTTCTGTAACAGTACAGCTGCTTTGCTGCCTGCCCTCAGTTAACCACAGTATTTAGGAGTTTTATTTGTATGCATCAGTATATATACAGATGTAAAAAAGAAATTGGTGTGGGCTAAAAGCTTTGTTGCTTTTTTGGGTTTCTTTTGCTTGTTTGCTTTTTAAAAGAATACTAAGTACTTGGTGTGATTACATTAGGGGAGTGCTGCTCTCGCTGAATTCTGGGCATCAGGCAGCTGGAAGGTCAGCACAGGAAACATCAGGCACTACTAATAAAGTTTCACTCTTACCGTATGTCTGTGGATTGCACATATTGATCCAACTTTTAATATATTAGCAAATTTTAATGCAAATTTTGAAGAAGGTGAAAATGGATTACTTATAAAAATATATAAATATAAATATGAAATACATATTATAAATGTATATAAATTCATATATAATATATAAAAAATAGATATAAAATATAATATTAAATTACTTTTAAATAAGAGCAGAGATCTTGTGTCTTTACACCATCTGTTCTCCTTAGTGGCATGGATTTAATTTCTTTGGACTGTTAATCAGGGACAATAGCAAGAATTATCACAGATCTTTTCCAGAATACTAACGGCATGCAGGTACTCAAGGCTGGGGTAAAGCTCTTAAAATGTGAAGGGAGAAGAAGGTACAAACCCTAACATCAAACAAGAACAAATGAGGAGTCACTGTGCTGTGAATGTTCTGAGGGAGCAGCATGAAAATGACACTGGAGGAGAAGCAGTCAGGGATGCAGAGTGCAGCTGTGCCTGCAGGGTCGTCTTTGAGCCTGTTACCTCCTGCTGCTTGGGGAAAGTTGTGGTTGTTTTATGAATGTCTTGAAAGCTATTGCGTTTCCCTCATTGCTCATCGAGTCTTCATTTCTGCCTCTTAACATCACTCCAGGTGTGGGCGTAGGTAGGGCTGTAAGGGTAATTCATACAGGATAGAAAGTGCCACTGGTAATTAGCAGAAGTGGCTTGTTGAATTTATTTAGCTCTTAGGAGACAGTGAGGTTCAGTGAGGTTGGTTAAGAGCAGATTCTTCCAGGCTACTTAAATACACTGTGGTCTGATGAGAGCCCTCGCTTTACAATTAAATGTAAAGACTAAAGTAGCATTGCTTTGAAGAGCTCTCATTCTGTCTTTGTAGTAGATAGCGGGGGGGAGGGCAGGGAATAATATGATGTGTGACTTCTTGTGTCAAGTTTCCCAAGATTGCTGTATGGTTAGATGTAAACTGCACATTTCTCTCCTATAGTCTCCTAAATATAGGAGAACAGAGGCTTCTCATCTGAGTGACTTTCATACCCATATGGTCTGTTTTTTGTAAACAGATATGAAAAACCATGAAGTCTTGCTGCAGTTTACCGATGGTGGCTTTGAGTTGTTCCATTTGATTATCACAAGACAAGAGTTTTGCAATTGCTTTGTGATTTACAGGAGGATACTCTTGCTCTTTGTAGCACAAGAGTGTAAAAATACTAAGAGTTGGTCTAACAATGCAGGAATTCATTGCCCCAACATGGCTTGTCACACGTTACTCTCTGCAGACTCCATGGGTTATTCATAAGTATCTTTAAAGCAGATGACCTCAGTTGTTTTGCTGAGGAAGCCAGACAGATTCCCAAGTTGCCTTATGAGTTAGTGTACAACAATATAAGAAATATGGAAGTATTTTCCATGGAGATTGAGCCCATTTTGCCTGGAAATGAAATGCCAACTGCCTCTGAAAGTGCTGAAAATCTGTGTTACAAGAGATACGGGATGGAAATAGATGGTTTAGACTGTATGTATGTGAAAGTAAGTGAAATGTTTGTTTTTTCTTGGGTTTAAGATAGGTGAAGGGTGTACAGCCAAGCATATTATAGTTTATTAGTACAATGGCTTATTAAGGTTTAAAGTAAGTAGAGTTTTGACTTATGATCTAGAATACATAAGGAAGACCTTTTCAGACATGCCAGACAATAATGTCATTGTTCAGGACATAGTCTCCCTTAGAGAAATCTTACATGAGGAGAAGCATTTTGCAGAACTTGTTAGAATTTGATGCCAGAGTGCTCTTTTTCTTGTGACAGTCTTATATACTGGAAATATAAAGGCAATATAAGCATGTTGCAAACAGTCCAATGGAGATCTCTTGTACAGAATAGAAGTGGGATAGTTTCTCTGGGGCTGAATGTGGAATACAATTTCCAGCTATTGTGAAAGGCATTAATTTCTTCTCCAAGACAGAGGTGTTTTCTGTAATTTCTCATGTTAATTGAGGTTAGAATCCCAGGCAGCCCTCGGGAGCTGGTGGTGCTGGTGCTCACAGCCCTCTTATGACTCCTGTGCGTGCATTTACATTCCTTTGGGGATGTATGGGAGCAGGGCTGAAGGTTGCAGGGGAAGAAGTGCAGCTGCTCTCGCTGGGGAGTTCCTGAGAGCAGCATTGGCCTTAACCCTAGTTCTGCTTTCACAGCTTCCCCTGGCTCTTGTGGAGGCTCTGTGGGAGATTTAACTGCTGGCTGGTTTGAAGTTAGAGCTTGCAGGCCCCTTCATAGCAGGTCATTCTGGTTTCCTTGTGTGGGGACTTTCTGTTGATTTCCCATGAAAACATGGTGGGAATAAATATAACCTCATTAAATGTGCTTCACTCATGTCAGGTGGTTGTTATAACATGGCAGAAAGGTGTCTGTGGACTTGACCATAATGACAGAGTTACATTCTGGGTGAGCTGAGTAAAACTAGTTTTCCCTGAATAACTCAAGCTCAGTCAGAAAAAGCTCTGTTTTAATGATAGAATGTCAAGCAGGTGTTTTACTTTCAGTGTGACTATGTTTTTGGGGGAGAGCGGGAGTTAGGATTAAGTAAAAACTAAAGAATGCTGTTTGGACTGGAGCTCAACTTTACAGAGAGATACTCAGAAAACTACATTCATATCTACTATCAGAATTTATGCCAAATACCTTTCCTTTCACTCTTAAGTTCTGAATCAAGCTTTCACAGTTAAGTCATCAATGTTCCATACGCCAGAAGCTTTACACATACCAGGAAACTTAGCTTTATTTCACCTCTGTGAGCCAGGTGATAGTTACGGCTCCACGACTTTTTCCTCAATCACTTCTTGTTTCAAACGCCAGTGCTGCAGCAGGGCACGGCACAGTGCATCTGCCTGATCAATACCACCCTTTATTTCCCTTCCTGCCTAAGTGAATACCAGATACACCAAATAGTCTCATGGCAGTGATGCAGATGGCTCTGCGCTGAAGCAGGGACACAGAGACAAAAGACAGCGCTTCCTCTCTCTGCGCGTAGGAGCCCAGGATGAAGAACCAGCTGCAGCCAGTGCTGTGAGCCCCTTCTGTCTTCGAGCTAAACTTGGGCTGTGCTGCGTGTTGTGAGAAACGAATCAGTTCCCCTGGCTTCTGTGGGCGAGGTTTCTGGAAACTGTGGTGATTTGTAAGATCTTGAATCCACTCAAGAACATTTCATTGTGTGACATAAGCAAGTGAAAGCATGAGGGTCCGGGCTGAATTTGTACCAGTGGCCTGGAAGTGATACGTATTTCGGCATTTAGGTAATGATGCTGTGCAGTCTGTGTTATGACTTGCATCATCTTAGTGTTAAAACAAAACCACTCTCTTCATTTGCCCTCATGGTATTTGTTTTCTTGGGTCTTAAATTCAGGCACCCATGATGTTAATCATGACACATTGAATGTGGGGTTTTGTGTATTCCTTAAGTATTGGCTTTTAAGAAGTTCTTAAATTGGAGTATTTTTGTAATATACCCACAACATTCACTGTAAGCACACATGAAACCATGCATCCTTTCCCTAATATTCTTTTTTCAATATGTCTCATTGGCTTAATATTCAGGGAATGGCTGGAGTTGTTCCATTGGCCCTTAAATTTCTTGTGACCATTCTTCTACAACTCCTGTAATGTGTTTTTCAGGTTGCATGAATTAGAAGTTTTAAGGAAGACTTATAATTCTTTTTGAAATCACTAACATATAATTTAGTGTGGGCCGTCATTGTGGTGTTATGGCTCAAAATGCATTGCAGTGTGGACATGACTCCAAATGAAGTTTTATGTGAGTAAGAATATTTCCCTGTCGCTCAGTCTGGGGTAGGTGTCATGCTTCTGCTTGATGTTTTTCCTGACCTTATTGTGGTTTGTCTCAAGAAGCAACCAAATCATTGGTGGGTTTGATGTAGCTGTAATTGCCATCTTCCTGAAGATCTTTCAGAGTCACGTTCATGCCTTTGACAGGTCTAGAAATCAAAATTGTTTCAAACAAAGTATTGAAACAGTTGAAAATATTTTCTTAAACATTGAGTTTTAAGCCTGATTTACTTTAATGAGTGGGTTTTGATCAGTGTGCTGCACTGAATGGGAATGGCATACTGCAGCAAGTAAGGAAGAAGTACTGGTGTTTCGCTATGGTTTTGATGTGGGTTATTACACTGCAGGTTTGCTGGTCACTGGTGATGTGTGAGGAACCCCACAGTCAGACGGGGCAGGTGGGGAGCTGCAGGGGCAGTGGTGCAGGGCATTATCACTCCTTGTTGTCCTATATAAGCTCTAGGTAGTGGTGGGGGTGTAGGGAAGCATGTAGCTGCACTTCCTGTTTAACACCTTTGTCCAGGCCAGCATCTGCCCCAGTCTTTGTGTGGTGCTTTGTGGAATGTGATTTATTTTTCAGTAATTGACAATACAGCCTTAATTAAGCCCTATCAGAAGCATCATGTGGGCAACTTCATGGTGTACCCAGCAGCACTGCATGTGATGTCCTGTCACTGTCCAGTGGCTTTCTATGGTGGGTGTTGCGGGCATCATCACAAGATCAGCGATGATCACAGCATACAAGGTGGTAACTGCAGCTGAAGGTGGACCTCATTTGGAGTATTGTGTGCAGTTCTGGTGTCCTCAACATAAAAAGGACATGGAGCTG
>NDXB01000044.1:0-15094 GCA_002631895.1 Agapornis roseicollis
GACTGTCATGATCTCTCAAATATGATGGCCAGTGGCTTAGCAACTTCACTCGACATCTCCTTCGTGACCCGTGGATGGATTTCATCAGGTCCCATGGACTTGTGCACGTTCAGGTTCTTAAGATGGTCTCAAACCAGATCCTCTCGTACAGTGGGCCCAAGGTCTTCGTTCTCACATTCCCTGCATCTGCCTTCCAAGACTTGGGTGGTTCAGTCAGAGCCTTTGCCAGTGGAGACCAAGGCAAGGAAGTCATGCAGAATGTCAGCCTTCTCCAAATCCTGTGTAGCCAGTTCACCTGATAGCTTCCAGAGGTGTTCTAAGTTGTCCCTGGTCTGTGTTTTATTTGCAGTGTACCTATAGAATTCCTTCTGTTTATCCTTAACATCCCTAGCTAAATTTAATTCTAACTGGGCCTTAGCTTTCCTCACCTGGTTGCTAGTTTCCCAGGTCAACATCCTTGTATTCATCCCAGACTGCCTGTCTTTGCTTCCACCCTTTATAAGATTCTTTTTTTCCTTTGAATTTTTCTCACCAGCTCCTTATTATCTTGGTATTCCCTCTGGAAATCCAAGTTTTCTATATAAAAGGAGTCATGGTAAATGGAAATGACTAATGACAAAGGAGAGCAGTTACTATTTCACTGAATTTAGAAATCCAAATGATTATCAAGACCTTCTTCTGTAGCTATTTAAACCTTTTCTGAGATGTGCCTTATGAAATTATTCTAGTACTGCAAAAATGGCTGCAAGTGAACCTATAAATGACGAAGAGCTTCCAGTGGCATGCCTTGCAAACAGTTCTTACTGATCTTATTAGAATTTTGGGATGACCCAGATTCCAACCAGGTGGGATGGCATTACAGAAAGTTTCATTTGAGAGCTTGAACTGCTTTGGATGCAATAAATAATTAAGAAAGCTCTTTAAAATATATTGCCAGTGTCTATAGCCAGGTGCTTTAAAATGTTCAAGTTCAGGTGCTGCTCATGTTAGGCAGCCTAGCAGTGATACTGTTTTTGCAGGATTATTGTGTCATAACCATAATGTTGCCATGGCTGAGTTAACAACTAAACTGACTGGCAGGTGCTAGTTTTACATCCCTTAATTGCATCTTCTAGGATTTAAAGGGAAATGACAGTTACATACTATATTGTGCTAGTTCATGTGAAAATAAAAAAACTCCACACACAATTTTTATTTTATTCTTGGATAGTAAATAAACATACTGCTTTTGCATAGTTTAGACATAGAATCCTACTATATTATAGGCAAGGCTATTATCCTACCACTTTCATACCAGAATAGAAAATACATCTATATATCACTGGCTTAGATGCAGGATACTTTTAAAGACTTGCTTAAGCATTTCTTTATTGCTAAAGGCCCAACCAGCTCATAGGTCATACAAGAAAGTTTCCAGTCCGTAAGTTTTTCTGCTAAATGGCTGACCATTATCTGTTCATCTTTGAAAAGTTATAGGGTTAAAGGAATCAAAAATATGTTTGAATCTTTTTATTGTAGACATCAAATTTCACATGCTTTCTGCCATCAATACATGATAAAGTACATTGGTCAATGTATTAGATGAACAGTTAATGACAATATATTAATGTTTTACTTGCCTATTATTTGGTAATGTAACAATGTACAACTGTAGATGTCACAACATATTTACTTAATGGTCTGTGATGGGAAGTAGTACAGTTTTTATAGAAAGACCTTTTGTATTGTGACAAGGACTGTGTCTCATTTCTGTCTCTGTGACTGTCTTAATCAGATAGCTACTGCTCTTGAGTGCCTGGGGAAGGATCATTCTTGGTAGCTAATACTCAAAAAGTTCACCTAGGAAAGTATTTCCATTGGAAGAAAAAAAGGGCCATTCCATTGCCCTTTAGTGTATGTTGTTTGATGGGATTTTTTTTGCTTTTTTTTTTTTTTTTTTTTTTTTTTGTAGGTTTTTGTTTTTTTTTGTTTTAAAACAACAGAGTAGGTAGCTGAGACATTTTATGGTTTGGGCTTTCTCAGTCAGGTGCTGAGAGATCCTGATTACCCTAAACTTTCACTGAATGCAGTGGGAATTGTCTTCATGCATATCAGGTTCAAGCCATGAAATTATTATGCAAAATAGTTNTTGTAGGTTTTTGGTTTTTTTTGTTTTAAAACAACAGAGTAGGTAGCTGAGACATTTTATGGTTTGGGCTTTCTCAGTCAGGTGCTGAGAGATCCTGATTACCCTAAACTTTCACTGAATGCAGTGGGAATTGTCTTCATGCATATCAGGTTCAAGCCATGAAATTATTATGCAAAATAGTTTAGTTGAAAGTGTTGTCTTGGTTTCTCAAAGGAACCTAAATGCTATTAAAATTAGGGGAGTATGGGCATCTAGATTCTTTTTACTCTGTTGAAATTCTCAGCCAAGATTCTCTAAATAAATTAGAATTTTACTTGTTTCTGACCAAAATAATAATTTTTCTATTTCTTGATGGTTATAGAATAGTAATCTCTCTGCTTTTGTATACTAGTGTTCCCAGGCAAATAATAGATTCTTTGATGCAGCTGTCTTGAATTGCATTTACTGTTTTTGGCAGTAGCTTCAGCTCTTTGTGGAAACAATGTAGAGAACCTATTTTAACTTTTTATTCCAATAATGTACATTTATTTTGGAGGGAAGATACACCTTTTTTTTTGTGAATAGTTGGTCTTCATTTTTCTCTCTTATTTTCCGGTTAAGTCTGAAGCAGACAAGGAAACATGATTTCATTCAATTTTTTTTGCTGATGTGATGTTGTTGCCTACTGAAGACATTCTGTTCTGTTAATTAATTAAAAACCCACAAGATAACCCAGAACGAAACAAAACAACAACAAAAAAAACCCCAACAACTAAACACCCCTCATCCCCCCCAAAAAAGCAAACACCCAAACAACTCTCCCCCTCCCAACAAAAGGAAAAACACCAAAACCCTCCTCAGTTACATAGAAGCTCAAAATTATTTGTAAAAATCCTTGTGGAAAACAACCAGGTAGACTTTATGAAGATATCCAGTGGGATTTTATTTTTGTGGAGGCTTAAAGTCTGCAGTATGGGTGTGAAATGTGCTTAGAATGTAACTATGTTTGCTTCATTACTCATAAAACCTAGACGTTTTTCATTATACACATATACACTGGCTGAAATAAAGGCTATGTATGAGTAAATGTAACTCTATATTACAATGCTGGTGAATTTAAATGTAAATCTAAACATGGTTTGTTCTGTCTTTTTATTGAATGAAATTTCAATCTTACTGAACCTTTTGAGCTATTCTCAAGTTTTGAAACCACATGAAATTCATGAACCCTTTTTTGTTTGAATATTTATTATATTGTATTACTTGTACAGTGTGTTCTCTGATTTTGTTGTTACAGAAAGGTGTGTAAGTATCATCTCAGTATAAGGGCTGGATTGGCATGGGGGAGAAGAAATTAGATTCTCCCTTTGATTTCTTCTTTACCTATTCTCTCTGGTTTCCATTCTGCTTGCTCTCAAATGTGTTTTACTTCTTGTTCCCCCATTTCAGTTTATCTTTACTCATGTCTTTCTGTTCTTTAAAAATCTCTGAATTCAAGAACAGCTTCCAAATCTACAGTTTGAGTGGGTTTGAAATCACTCATCTTTAGTGCATTGCATGTGAATTCAGGAACATATCCAAACACTGTGTCAAATACAAAAGCTGCTTTGACTGCTTCAAAACATAGAAGCCACTGATGCTGGTTTCTGGCTGCAGCTAACTGAAACTAAGACACAAACAGCAGTCCAGCCACCTCATTTGTTTCATGCCTACACTCCAAGTGGCTTTATGAAGTAAAAAGTAGTTTCAAATACCTTGGGATCTATGAGTTCAGGCAATAAAAAAAAAAAAAAATCTGGCATTGTCTATATTAACATTGTGTGCTGGTTTTTTTAGAAAACACAGAAAAAGTGGGTGTGATGTTGTTTGATTAGGTACTTTATTGAACGCAAAGGTGAAGTACTCAGCCAGCATAAAACTGGTTGTTTTGTCCAAGTTTTAACCAGTCTCAGGAAAGGAACCAAAAATAACATGGTTATTAACATTCCTACTGTGGAGGAGGTGGTGTAAATCAGTGTGACTCTGCAGCTGGTTCCATGGAACCAATTTGCATTATTTTTAAGGCATCAGAGCTAGAAAGAGAAATGTATTGTAAGAAAGCATATCAAACCAGATGACAATCTAAGTATGGTTGTTGAGAAAGGGTGGCTTTCTAGCAAAGACTAACATTTAGCTGTCTGGGTATGAATTTTGGTGGTGTGTTGGTGGGTGTTGGGAAGTTTTTTATTGGCTTGCTTGCTTGTTTTCTTCCAAAGGGCTTGACCAAGTCTTTGAGGGCTGGGTAAGAAAAAGAACTGAAAGATGAAATTCACTTGCTTCCTAAGGTTTTGGTAATGTTGATTTATATTTGAATTTGGAATTCTCACAGCTAGTAAAGGGGGTTATTAAAAGGACTGCAGTGAGGCAAGTATGCCATAGTTTTCAGTT
Organism: Agapornis roseicollis; assembly: GCA_002631895.1. Taxonomy (NCBI): domain Eukaryota; kingdom Metazoa; phylum Chordata; class Aves; order Psittaciformes; family Psittacidae; genus Agapornis; species Agapornis roseicollis. The sequence goes on from NDXB01000044.1 coordinate 4,535, forward strand.
CCCAGCACTGTCTCTGTAGGGGAACTGTGGGTACAGCTGGCAGGTCATAACATTTACCATCAAGAGATTTGGCTTTATTCATAAATGTGCTTTTGCATTCCTGTGGGGTCTTTATTTCCTGCTTTGTTTTGACAATGGTGTTGAAATGCTTTGTTGGCCAAGTTCTCCAAAATTTACTGGTGAAAATTATGATATGTAACTATTGTTAAACATAGCATCTACAGGAAGTCTTAAACTCAGTTCCATCATTCTAGTTCCCGAGTTAAGGGCTTTATATCCTCAGGGCCTCCACAGATTAGTTCATTCCAGGTCAGTCATTTACACAATAAAAGTTTGGTCCTGAGATCACAATCAGTCTGTTACTCACAATAGCATGGAAACAAGTGTGCAAGAGCTTGTGAAGATGTTAGCAGTCACAACATCACAAGGATTATGTCTCAAACAGAAAAGCTGAGACAAAGAGAGAAAAAAAATGATAATGCAGGATACTAGAGGTCTTAGAAGACCTGGATTATAAATTGACTGAAATATAATTTAAAGATATGTCCTTAGTAATGGTACACTGTTGAATATTTACAGTAGCCCTTGAGATAGTGGTTGCTATACTTTGATTTTTACAGTCAAAACATCTCTTCTTGCTCTGCATTATGGAGCATAAAGAGATTTGTAACAATGGCTGATGTTATTTGGGCATTTCTTAAGAAATTATTTGAGCTGGTCTTCCGTTGATAGAGCCAAATCTGGCATGAAATTAAATCCAATTCAAGAACCTCATGAATAGCAAGAGAAGGTCTATCCACTAAAGTCCTTGCGATTACTTTGTGGTCTTTACAGGATGGGTGTCCTGAAAACCAAAGTGACAAATCTGTCTGTGTCTGAGTGGTCATCTATGCCTCAGTAAACAGACTTTAAAGACAGGTTCTAAAAGCCAGAGGCACTCAGATATACTCCATTAGAAAACCATTCCATTTCCCTTCATGGTCTGAAGATTTAGTATCTTAGGGGCTTTTGCTCCCCAGTCAATAGTGGTGTTTGATAAAGGGGAAGGAAAAGAAAAAATAGAGGAGGAAAAAAAAAAAGGACTTGGATTCATAGTACAAAGACCCTGTATGTAATATATTTAACTGTCAAGTACCTTTTCTTGTGAGTAATGTGCAATCTCTCAAATACGAGAACTGAAGTTGTAAAGAATTCTCATAGTGAGAGTGCTGTAAGAAAAGCATCCACAGCAGGAGGTACTGGCAGGGCCTCCAAACTACATTTCCTTTAAATTTGTTTGAGTATTAGATTATTTATATTTAATTTGTGTCCTGCTTTTTGTGTTTTTCCTCAATTTCTGAAACCCAAGAACAGAAAAACCCATTTCAAGAGCTGAACAACATGTAATATTTCTTTGAACAAATGATAGGGTCCCACAGAAGTCTGGGTACCACCATCTGAAATATTGTAGTCATTGCAAATAGATGCAAGGCAAAAGGAGTGAGGATCCCCACACTGTATTGTCACAGAATCCCCAACCACTATGAGACTGGAATTTGGCAGATAAAATATCATGGAGAAAACAAACAAATAAGCAAGCCAACCGACTTCATACTACAATGCATCTTTTCTCTAGAAATGAGGCTGGGTATGTTGCAAAACTTTTCTGTGTAGAAAATTTCTTCCTTGCTACCCTGTATAACCACATGTCTTTCCAGACCTCTGTGTGTATGCAATTGTAAGCCTGAAGGCTGCTGCTTAGGGCTATCCTGTTTGGTAATGCAGGAATATAGATGCTTCTAATACTTGAGATAAATGCATCACTCCAAATTTCAGTATCTCAAAGACAGCCCTGTAGTCTGTCTGTGAACACTCACTGCTGAACTCTGACTTTTGATTTTGCATTCTGTACTGTGAATAATGCAGACAAAATAGTCTCCAGGTGCTTTGTCTGGCTGTTGCTCAGATGCAGTCTGTGGAACCATGTTTCAGTTTTGATGTAAACTGCATTATAAACACTCTTTGCTGCTGCTGACAGCAGAGAAACCACTCTGGGATAAACACTGGCATTACCTCAAAATGTCTCCAAAGAATTGCAAGTATTTCATCAAAAGATTTATCTTTTGGTTTGTGTGGTTGTTTAAGGGTGTGCAATGACTCATAGGCAGAAGCTGTATGATGGATAGTCCATCAGTCCATCATATCAACCCAGCAGACACCCACCCTCTAGAAAGACAGACTGGAATTAAAAGGCTAATATTTGTTAAAAGCTGACATTTTTGTATACTCTCAAGGTTCCAGTTTCTGAGACAGAATAAAAAAAATGAATTTACAGGATATGAATTAGAGTTGCGACTTGGGAATTGTATTTTCTTTACTTCGTTTGCTTTATGGAAAATCTTAATCTAGGAGATGGTGTTACTCTAAGCCACTGAAGTCAAGGAACTGTTTTAGCTTTCTAGCTAATAGATTCTTATCCCTTACATTCTTACTAAGTTGGGCTGGTAAATAATTGAAAGAGAGTTGGAAACAGTTTACATTTGCATTTCAAAGTCTGTATTAATGTGTTAAGCTTGCTGTTGGCCCTACAGCTATACCTGTTTACAGTCTTATATAAGCACTAACTGAAATTACCTATGAGAAACTGAGACCAGAAAGTGGTTCATAACCAGGCAGTAAGTCCAGTTCCACACCTGAAGTTCTCAGAAAGAATTTCCCACACAGTTAAACAGGGTCCTTCTGCAACACAGAACAAGTTGCCACCCAGTCAAATTCTACTGAAATCAATGGAACACTAGCAGCAGAATAATTTGCTATATTTTAAAATTGTACCTTATATTCCAGACCCTTTTCACTCAATGTGGTAGAAAAGGCAAGATTATTCCTTCAACTGATTTAATCACAAGTCTCCTATGGCTTTAGCTTGTTAATTCTTTGGTAGCTTTTGTTCAGCCTAATACAATTCATACTTAATATTTAATGGCAACTGCATTTTAAATATGGACACACACCTTTATCTTATTTGTCTTGAAATAAGTTTTGATTTACAATATTGTCACTGCTGTATCAAAATTAGCATCAGACCCTACATGCATCAGTGATGTTTCATTAGTGACCAGGGGATTGTCAGGTAGTACTTCTCAGCGTTAACTGGTGTGGCGTAGTAGGATTACGTTTCCTTGAATTCTTATTGTGGACTTTGAATAGACTCATACCCCGTATGAACATGTTTCATAATGATGTTACTTCTTATGACCTTTGGATATTGTTTAGAATTCCCAAATACACGTATTAAGTTTTCAGTATTGGCAATTTTATTGCAGTATTGCACTACTAATTTTTTCCCATTATATATAAAGCATAAAAATTAACCATGCTTGACTAATTAAATATCAGTGTTGGAAAGAATGATGGGATTATGTTATTTTAAAATATAAATGAAGTAGTCTTTTATAAAAATATATCTAATAGAAGAAACTAAAAGAAGAAAGATACTTATAGAGGTTGCTAATTCAAGTGATTTAGCAATGATAGACTGGGTTCTGCAATAATTTTTTAAAGTTCCTTTTTTCTTATTCTTTGCATAACCCCTCTGACTTCAATAAAGATCATATGGTAGTTAAGTATGATGGTGTAAAAGACCATACCAGAATCTTTCTCAGTGGGTAGTAGTAACTACTCAAGGAAAAAAAAGTTCTGCATTTCATGAGAGTCACTGTATACTATTCTTTATTCCTTCCTATTCATACTCTTTTTCTCCCCAATGGAAAGGTCCCCATCTCTTGTTTTGATTTGATTCCAGGGAGTTTGAGAGCACTGGCAGTCATGTTTTATGGCCAGGAAACACACATTTCTGGGGTGTCTCTCAAGTGTATCTAAACAAAATACACAATCACCTCTATCACACAAACTGCAGGTGGCATCATGAAACACCAACATTATCATCACAGTACCACTGATAGCTAAAGCTCACCTGAAAATCCTAACTGCTAACTGCTTTCTATCTTAACTGGGTTGTTATTCCCTTAGAATTTTTTTCTCTTAAATTATTTCTTTGTCAGAGGGAAGATAAATGCAGGAAGAAAAGAGAAAGAATTTGGCAAAAAAATACTGGAACTGAAAAGTTACTGATGATTGACTGTAAGGTCTCATAGTTTTTCAGCAAGAGGATTTCTGGAGGCACAAGGTGTGCAGAGGCAACTGCTGACCTCTCTAAAGTAGCCAGGTCCCCATGAATTTAGAGCTTCATGCCAGCTTTGCTCTGTAGAGACTGTGTCTATGCTGACAACATGGAAGCTTCGCCATGGACTGTTTTAGTCTGTGTGGCTGTGGACTTTCTTCAGATGAGCGTTTCTGTTGTACTCTGTAGTGGGAGAGAAGTGGGGAAAAAAAGACCCTTAAAAACAAAACCAACCTCCCCCAAATATTTTAAGGTTCAGTTCAGCTACTGTCCTTGTTTCCTAGGGAAGAATCAAAACAAACAAACAAACAAAAAAAATTGGCTCTGAGGATTTCTTTTTCTGTCACTCAAGCCTCAAACTTACTTAATCTTCCCACAATAAAGTTCTATCTAAAATAAGACCTTCACCAATGGCTTCTGATTTTTCAGCATCTCAATTTATATATTCATAATGAAATTCAGGGTTTCTCTTCTTTGAGACCATTTCATACTTTTATCTACTCTGTAAGATAAGAACATTGTCTTCCAGCTGAGTCTCAGGAACCCAAGATAAAAGAAGCTCCAACTATCCATAGCAATTAATCTGTAACTCATGGATTTTACAGTAAAGTCCTGGAAAGGGTTAAGGCCTGCTTCTTTGGTATCTGAGAGTAATATTTAGCTTATTATATATTACTGTTATTGTTATTGTTAGCTAAGAAAAGCCAGGAAAAAGACTGTGGGATGGGAGAAAAGAAGATAGGACTTAGTGCCCTTTCTGGAGGAGAAAGGTTTTTTCTAGTGTTAAGGGTTTTATGTTACACTAATGTTTTATTTGTCAAGGGAAGACCATAGATTGGAACAGGACCTGGGCTGCTTTCTGAGCAGATGAAAGAGCTGCAGCATACACCTACTTTATCCACACTTTGCTGGGATGGCTGAAATCTTAGGAGACCCTATAGGATAAGCCCAGAGTGTGAACCTTGTTGGTGTTACAGCAGTAATGAGACAGTTGCCAGAAAATATAATCAAAAAAAGTAGGAAGTATTTTCAATTATAGAAGATTTAAGAGTAAATAGGTCACAGAGACTGGAAAAGTTATACCTAAGAAAGAAAATAAAAAATGCAGATTTTATTTCATGATGCTCTCTGAACTTCAAATCAGACATAGAGTCCTGTAAAGTCCTCTGGGAATAATTTGCTTCTTTGCACTTACCTGAAATTTTTCTTTCAAAAATTTTTTTTTTTAATTCCTTTCAGAGACATTGCAGAACCACCTCATGTCTCTCTAAATCTGTGAGACACTGATTTACTCCCTTAATGAGTTACTTGGGATTTCTAGCTCATTTGCTCCTATACCAGGATTGTCCCTAGGTTTTTTCTTGAAATTTTGCAAGAGAAAGGCACAATCCACAGCTTGGTTACAACTGGGGTTAATGTTAGAGACGTGTCATATGTGTTTTAATTAGTAGGAAAACCAAATTAAATTTGAGGATAAATACTGTCAGGGCTTAACACAGGTCTTCAGAGGGTCAATATTTTCATGCTTTGCCAGAAATGAGTGCTGTTAATGTTAACATTGATTAAAGCACTGAAGGTAATACTTTTCAGATTATGGGATATGTCATAGTCTTTTTTTTTCTGGCAAGATGATGCATTTAGTTGCTGGCTACAAGACATAGTGAGATAATTACCTTACTGGCTATTAAGGAGACAAACTGATTTCTGTCACAGGGATATATATTTTATACCTGGAGAGCTATGTTTCTGCTTATTAGTACAGAGCAAGAAACAGGAATTGTGTGTGTCCGTATAAATATATATGAAAAGAGAAAGAGGTAGATTGATTCTTGTGCAAAAACGTTTAGCTGTGGAGAGAAGCATGTTGCTTTCCAACCAGCTGATCTACATGAAAGAAGCCAGAGCCTAAGGCTATAATTTGAAAGTACATGAAGGTAAAAATGAAGATGTCTAATAGTGAAGATGTGTAACAGAGAATATTATATCTAGTAAAAGCTGAAAGCAATATTAAGTCTGCTGATCTTGAGATGTACTTTGACAGTTTACAAAATAGAATGTGATAATTTTCTTGAAATAGTTCTGGTAATGAATGTTTGTTTTAACATGTAACAAGCCTAGATATAATTTTAAATTTTTGATGGATTATTTTTTCTTTTATTAAAATCTGTGTCTGATTCTAGGTTAAACTAACAGCTATTGATTACAATACTATTTTTTTTTTTTTAAATTTGAACTTCTTTGGGGGTCTAATCTGGTTAAGGAACTGCACACCCAAATTCTGTTCACTTTTTTCATCTGTATCAAATCAAAGATACTGTCCCTCTGTGTCTTCTATTCAATTCTCTCATTCTCAAAATACCTTCTCTGTTACAGAAAAAGAAACTACAACAAGACATATATGACAATAGGTTCCAGGCAAGACAAAAATCTTCTGGTGGTTCCCCCTACCACATTTTATCCCTTCTGTTCTTAGCCCCAGGTCAGTTCCCATCATGGAGAGGTGCTGCTATGTATGTACTCCAGCAATCTCCTTTGGAAGTGTAGCATTTGCACTTCAGTAGGATCCCTGTGACACGATGTAGCATTTGCACTTCAGTAGGATCCCTGTGACACGACCATCTGAAAGGTATAGTGAGAGTGGACATAACCTCATTCTTAAAACAGGCCAAAGCCTTCTCTGGGCAATGACCTTTAAAACACCACATAGATGAGAAGATGGATAGTAGATTGAGTGATAATTCTTTTTAATAATTCCATGCTGGGTTTTTCCAGAGCAAAGTCCATATGTTGAGCACTTATTTAGGGGGTTTGGAGAGCTCACAGATAGCTACAGACCTCCAGTGTCTTAGAACACCAAAGCAATTAGTGTGAAGCACATCTGTCTTAATTATCTCCTGAGATCATGTCATATCACATGGGCAAATAGGAGAGAAATAATTTTTTTCAGATTTCCTAGAAAACATAAGTAGTGTTCAACAAAAGACATTGCTTTGACATAAGAAGGAAGTTCTTCTGGTGATGTGAGAGGTTATGCTCATAGGTAATGCTTGCAACATAGCAATTACAGATGCTCAGAAGGTAATTTATTAAACTAGTGGAAAAGGGGTCACTAATTAATGTTATAAAAAATCATTCAGGGGAAGAACTGGTGAAATGCTCATATTACATTCTGATATTTTGGTTAAAAAAAAACCCAAAACACTTTTGAGACTGCGGTGGTGCAGTGAGGACCAGCTCCCACTGGGTGCTAGGAGCTGTCGAAGATGCTTAGGCTGGGTGACCTGTCCTGCTACTTCAGCAAAGGAATGGAACAGGCTGGATGGGTCAGGAAACCCCCTGGGGATGGGATAAGGCCAGCCCAGGATGTGAGCTCACGAGTGAAGGGTCATGATCAGGCCTGATGAGGGTAAGTAGGCTCAGACATAGCCCCTGGTGAGGCAGTCCATAGCCAGGTAATACAGAAAAGAATATAAATGCTGTGCTTGCAATGATTAGTAAATGTTTTTAACTACTAAGGCTGCTCAAGTAGCTTAATAATTTCCCATCAGATCTACATGGTATGGTATCTTTCCTTTTTCCCAGCTTTCTCCTGCTGGCACACTGTGTATTTGATAACGTTCTATGCCATTGATAAATATATTTGATGTACTGCTATTCTATTTTCTTTTTACTATTAAAATTTGTTGGTGGTTTTCCTTCATCAAGTGAGGAAAAACTATCTCATTGCTTACTAGCATTCTTCTGCTCACACATAAGAGATGTAAAGGAAAGTTCATTGTAATTCTGCAAGTTTATGGAGCTGATAAGCAGCACAGCATATAGATTTCTCACAGTTCCAGATGTACTGTCTTGGTGATCAATACCAAAACATGTTATCTGGAGGCAGAAAATTGCAGTGTATTCAAACCAGATATTCTTGGCTAGGCCTACTGATCTTCAATAACAGTTTAGAAAGATGCTTAGAATTATTGCTGAAATGTTCATAGCAGTGCAAAGAGAAAAACTGACAATATCGGAGCAAGCATCAGTTATCAGAGACATTTTCTAAATGGGGATAAAAGGCTCAGAGGGAGCTCGAGTTTCAGGAATCTGCTTAGTTTAATACTAGTATATTCTTGGAACTCTTTTTTTGTTAATAGCTCTATGGGGGAAAGGGTTTGGAGGCAAATTCCCCTTTTCTTTGGCACAATATTTTGTTAAAATCTCATATCAAATATCTCAGTCCATTAAGAGCTAGGCTATTTATCACATACACATATGCAGAAGATTTTGATACAACTATTGTACAGAGGTAATGAAAGCTGTTGCTTTCTGTGAAGTAAGGAAAGAAAATACAAGTTCCAGTGTCTGCCTGCTACTCAGAACTTATAGCTATACATCTAGTTATTATCAGAGCACTAGAGACAGGACTCTATTAAAGCCCTTATCATAGTATTTACAGTTGCGCTTTGCTCAGAGGTTCTTTCATGGTAGATCATAGTACTCTTTTGAAGTAGAAATAAAGTGGGACGAGATGCCTTTTGTTCAGCAATCATTACATTCAGTATCTGTGGTACTGAGTGATGGTGTTCAGTAACCAAATGAAATGTAGGAGCATGTCTTTTTTCTGCTTCTATGGAGCCCTCAGTAAACTTTCTGCAAACAGTTGTACTATGGATAGGAGTAAAGACTAAGTTTAGTGTTGCCATTTGAAGAATTAAACTCTGAGACAATATAAATTTTACATACCTCAAACATAACTTGTTATATCAGCCTGAACCTTTTCTTTGTTTAAGAACACAATAATTTATAATTAGGCTTGATTTATGTTTGCTAATGTATCACATGGGTCAGACAACCAAGGGAGCTCCATTAAAATGAGACACACAATGAGTAATACATGAAAGTTAGCATTTGTTTTGTGTTGTGCTGTTTTTCCCCCACTTAATGAGATATTCTTTCCTGTTAATTTGCGGGATGATATTAGACTTTTAGTAATTTCCTGCCTAAATCAAGATTCTTGCCTGACATGTAGATTCCTTCAGGCTATGATAGTAGGAAGTTTCATACAGGTGTGTGGTTATTCAGCTCATCTGAAGGGCTCTATAAACTCAATGTCTGATGCAAATTTAAAGTGCAGAATTTATATTTTTTCCAAGCACTAGGGTGAATGGATGCTTTCATTATGAAATCACATACAGAAGAATTTATTGTAAGTGGCTACTTTTGAGGTTTTGGAAGAGAGTAGAAGTTTTTGAAGTTAATAAAAAATCAGAATCTATGCAAACATTGAAGTTATTGAGAGCAAATCTTTTGAGAGGATGAAAATACTTTTTTAATGTTAAGCCATTTAATTATACTTCTTTCAGATGTAAAATATGCCTGAATTTGTTTCCTAAAAGGGCAACAGCTAGTTACAGATTAAATGATAAAAGATGTTGATAAGAATCAGGAGAATTTTTCATTCAGGATATATGCCACACTTTAGAATTCATTGTAACACATGTTGCAGTGAAAAAAAGTGAAAGTCCCATCAGTCTAGGTACTCAGTTCGGGTCAGTTCCACCAAAACTTGCATATGTGAGGGAACAGTTTCTTAAACAGAGGACTTTCTTTTGAAATTTATTTTTTAGTAAAGAAGCAAACCTATAAACTGGAGCTGTTTTAAATGCATCGGTTAAGGCTCCTACTGTAGATGAGGGTCAGGAAATAAGATTGCCTGAACTGAATCCAATGAAGCTACTGGGTAGTGCCTAAGAGTTCTAGAAACTACATGATTAAAGCAAGTCACATGAAAATGTCTATAAAAAAGGGAGAAAAAGGCACTGATTTCTGAAAACTTCTCCATGAAAGGGAATTGAGGATAACTCCCTGTTTTCTTCTGATAACAAATCTTTTTGTGTGTTTGCTGTTGTTTAGATTCCCAATATGTTCATAATTGCTACCTTAACGCAGTAGACAGTATATTAGGATTTTGCTGTATAGGTACCTTTTTCTTTTTTCTGTACATATGTGTTCACACACTGGGGAAAGCTAAAAAATTTAGATTTAAGGCTGAGCCTATGCTGGTGTTGCATTTGGCCAAGGAAAATTAAATTATTCCTGATCTACCATTACATTGACTATGAAAGTTATTTTTTGTGTTTTCATCAAAAATTTCTTATTTCTTTAATTAGTGCAGGCTTATGTTTCACAGTTACCCTAGATTTCATATATCACATTTCTAATGAATCTTGAATGACTATTAAGTGGCTTAAATATAAAGCCTCCAAAATCAGCAAGTTCTGGGGGTTTGATGAAAAACATATTTTTAAGTTTTATTTGTTATAAAATTACTGGTATAGCCAGTTTTTCATAGTTGTCATGGTTTAAACCCAGCCATGTAGCTCGTGCACTCACTCAACCCCCCTTTCTTGCCCTTC
>NDXB01000045.1:0-10893 GCA_002631895.1 Agapornis roseicollis
ACATCGCTCAGCAACAACCAAAACCATCAGCCTTATCAGCCTTGTTCCTGGGCTAAGTCAAAATACCAGCTACTAAAGAGAAGAAAAACTGACTGCAGCTGCTGAACCCAGGACACCATATCTTTAGAGTTAAGAAACTCTTGGGGGGGAAAAAAATACTGTTTTAGGTTGGATATAAAGTAGACCTAAAGGTAACCTAATGTAGGCTTTGAGCAATTATTGAAGGAAATTTCAGTCTATTTGGAGTGTCTTACTTGGTAGCAATACAGTGGCAAAACAAAGTATTGAGGTATTCTGCAACAGTTTGAAATAGAGGTAAAAAAAAACACTAGGCTATATACAAGTTTTATGGAAAGATATTAGAGAAAAGTGCTTGCTTAGAGTTGAAGTGCTTTCTAACAAAATGTTTTTTTGCGGTTTCACATCTGAGGGTCTTTCATTGACCAGTGAATTGTTGCAATATTTAGAATAATATTGTAAATTAAAAATTCTCCATCTAAGAGACTGATGTACTTAAATGGATCTGTAAAACAGAATCAGTTATTTTTCTGAGAGTCAAAGGAGTTCTGAGTGTTCCTTGTAGACAAAGTGGTTTTAAATTGAAGCAGTATGAACTCAAAGTGTATTTACTATGCAGCTTCTTTTTTATGTTATTTCTTTTGGGTTTAAGGCTTTTACATTGTTTGTAGATAATGTACTTCTCTTTGGTCTTTTTTTTGCTTTCGAAAAGAGAATTGACATGGGTTGTAGGAGAAAAATCTAACCAGTAGTTGGGGACTATAATTTCTTACTCTCTCTATAGCTGCAGTTAGGCCAGTGTTTTGTTGCTAGGTCATATTTTTTAAAAAAAAAAGGTGTAACACTCTCAGAAAGGCTTTATTCACTAGATGAATCTGATGCCTGTAGCTACAATACACTTGTTTTCCTTTCAGCTGTAATACAGCAAAGTGGGAGGAATGTGCTAAGAATCACACTAAGCCATGTGAAAATCACAGCCATTAAGTACACTAGTAGTAAAAAGAAGGAATTGCAACTTTTAACACCTTGATTTTTTTGTGTAGCTTCTAAGCAGTTATCTTACCTGTAAGAGCAAATTCTTACCCTGTTCCTCAAATATTGACAGTTTAAAAATTGAGCAATGAATGTGTGCAGTGAAATGTACATATGAAATGAATATGTACAGTGTACCATTTAGTTTGACATCTGCCATTTGCAGTTTTTATGTAATTATCACCTGTGTGATCGAAAAAGACTGAAACCAGACTGAATCCAATGGTTCTTCTCATGTTAACAGCTAGTATAAATGCACAATCTGAAAGCCCAGTTTGAGTATGATTATAAAATTTGTTCCTGTACCTAGTTTTAAATTTGAACATGTGCAGTCTCTGACATGTGTAAATGTTAATGTGTTTTGCTTTTTTTTTTTCTATACATGCTTAGATGTTAATTTTATAGTTGTTTCAAGATCATATGGTAATTTGCTTTCTTAGCTTTTTATAACATTAACCTATATGTTCTTTGTTTCTTTGTACGCTTGAGAAACCTTCATTAAACTCGAAGTTTAATGAATCTGAGACTTTTTGGACTTACAAAAAAATGAACTGTAGTGTTTTAGAAAAATGAGATAAGAAAAAAGTTAACATATGGTTTCCTAGAATTTCTACAGAAGTCTTTGTTATTTAGATATTCAGAATTCTGGCAATTTTAACTGTTTTTTATTTATAAAATAAATTTGGGTTGTCATAAAGCAAATGAGAACCTAATGGTAATATTTTGGTGGTAGGCTTTTGCATAAGTAGTGAGAGAGGCTCTGCAATCTGTACAGCCTATGGGTTTTTGAATCCTGTGTTCAGGTGAAGGTATAGTGAGAAGGTGTCTGAACTGCCTAGGTCTTTAGGAGGATTTTGTTTGCTTAAAGTACAAATGGCAGAATATGTATTATATAGAGTGTACAGATTAATATATTTCTTTAAGATAATTATTTTTTTAAATTACTTTTTGAAATGGAAATTGTCTCATGTAAGGCAGTCTGTTAATGTATCATTTTAAGGTCAGATCTGTCCACCTCACACATTTGTGAAAATTACAGGTTACTTTGAAATGTCATTTTTATTTTAAACCTGTATTTTTCATAACTGAAGCCTTGCAGGAAGCTTACAAGGTATAAAGACAATTGATGATGAAGCGTAGCAGTGATTTTAAACTATTTGAACCTAGAAACAGGCTAAAAAGTACAAGATTAATGTTTAAAGAACTTTTGGAACTAGGCATGAGGAAATATCTAACAAACAAAACTCAGTTTATTATAAGTTAAAATATGTATTGCTTTTTAAACCCACTAAATATTTGATTCTTCTCTGCAATTCCAGGGCAGCTGAAATCCTCTACTCCTTGGCTTTGGTACAGGCCAGTAAATATGAGAAAATGAGTGTATTTCCTTCAGTGGATAACTACAAATTGCTGACAGAAGCTAGGAGGAACCTTGGACTCTTTCAGCATCATGATGCTATTACAGGAACATCTAAAGATTGGGTAGTTGTGGATTATGGCACCAGGTAATTTATTATACATATGTAAAATTGTATCTTAACTTCCCTTTCTTTTACAAAACCAGAAGTGTTTATTCCAGAGATGCAATTTTGCTATACTTAGCAACACGCTCAGTACTGCAAGTGTAGTTCTGCTGTACAAAAGAAATTGATGTGATTACCTGTGTTCTTTGATTATGAAATATTTTTCATCCTCTGAATCAAAAATTTGGTGTTCAAACAAAATTTCTGAAGTTTCAAAAGAAGCTAAGTAGACACAATACCAAGAGTTCTTTAATAACAGGACTATTATTTTATGCAGTAGCTATTGTATATTAGAACATTTGGCTAAAGCAATGATGAGAGGACAAGCTAATTTAAGTATATATTCCTTGGAAAATCCTACACTGATACCTAACTTTCTTCATTGTGGGAAATCATTTTCATGTTGCTGAACTTCTACTTAATTTGTCTCTTGTTCATTGCTGTTGTAGCTGGTGGGTAGTTGTTTTCTGAGCATTGACAGATTATTCTGCTAGCTACTTTATGGAATGTCTTTGAAAAGCAACATACCTAAGTATGTATATATATGTCTGTTTACATAGATATATGCTTTAATTATGCATTTGTTCAGAAAATTGTTACATATTGGAAAGTTAAATACTAGTAAATTTGACTAATTGAGGTAGATAATGGTAGATGATTGATGGTAGAGCATGTCCATTAAGTTATTTAGATGCCTCTAAAATACTCTTTCTTGATTTAAACTACTGTATTCATTACAAGTATGTTTAAATTCCATAATTTTTTTTAATATGGCATACATACAACCAAGGTATAAACATGTGCAATGCACTTGGTTATGAGACAGTAAAATAAAGGCTCTGTCACTTTACAAATAAAATGGCACTGCTCTGTATTTAAGAATTTGTAAACCTTATGTTGGTTGAAGCAATGGAAATAATGATAAATTTAAATTTGTTTCTGATTGTTATTCTAATCTTGCTTAAAGGCAGTTCTTGTGCAGTATGCCAGGTTTTCTTTCCCTTGGAACTATAGATAACTGGAAATCAAGCATATAAACCACAAACTTTCGTAAGATTAGCATTTTGAAAAACTACTTGGTATTTGAGAATATTAATTTTTTAGTGTAAAAGTAGGGTGGAGATGCACCTCATTTTTGGTATGCAAGGTAGAAATGTAATGAAATTCAGAATATTTCTGTATTCTGCAGTCTGGTTACCCGCTGCAACTAGCTGTGCTTTATTTCATGCTATAATGACTCAAAAAAAAAATATTTCTCTGTAACTCATGCTTTTGAGTTCACTAATCTTTTTAAACAACCAAAACCTAACTAAGACTTTAAAATATTAACAGGCTTTTCCATTCAATAATGAACTTGAAGAAAGTGATAACTGACTCTGCTCATATTCTTATCCTAAAGGATAAAAGTGCTTACAATCATGACACATCAACTCCATTCCTGAAGATGGTGAGCTATCTTTCTTGATTTCCTCCGAACATGAAATGTGAACTGTGTCTTTTCAATACAGTTTGAGTGGCCAAGGAAAAGTTAGGATAAAATTTGCTGCTAATACCTCCTCAGAAATCTGCTACTAATGAGTTTCATATTAATTGATGATATTGAAGGAAACTTCAGCAGTTAATACTGAAAAAAACCCAGACATCTAAATTAAATGGGCTTATTTTATTCCACTTCTTGAATCACATACTAAACCCAGGTGTTCTAATTTTCTTGTTGGCATAGACTTGTTGGTGAATTCTGTGGCATGCATATGATAAGTGAATATATAACAGCATCCTGTAATTTGACTTTACTTGTTGCTTACAAATGTAGGATGAGGAAAATTTCCATCCTGAACATAAGCCTATGATGAATTTGCAAGATGAGGTCTAGGCAAGACCTTGCAGTTTTTTATCTTAGCTGAAATCATTTGAAGGAGAAATGTACCAATGACAGTGGGCAGCAGATGCTTGCATAGCACTTGTGAGACCCATTTTACAGCGAAGGGCAACTTGAAGAAACACACTTGCTAATATTGTTTTCTTTCAAAATTCATAGTTTTTTCACTATAGCTCCCTGTTGAGATAGCTAAGTAGTCTTGGGAACCCTACTGAGCTCCATACACCTGAAATAGAGAGAAAATGAGATAACTTTAATTTCTTTGTGCAAAAACATGGAACTATCAAGGCTGGCTTTTTTATATGATTATCTTAGACTGTTGACATAACTTACATGATGTTTATTCTGCTGGCTTAAATGTGCCAGAGATGTTAAACTTTGAATTACTCTTCCAATCATGTATATGAAAAAAAAGTCATGTATATTAGAAAAACAAACAAAAACCCCACAAACAAACCCCTCACCCCTGTCCTCTCAGCTGCCCACCTAAAAAACTTAGAACAGCACAACCCCTTTTCACCCCCCCCATTTTTCAGAGGTTTTATGTCCTTGATCCTGATGTACATGGATGTGCTGCATAAATGTACCTATGGGGGTGTGCTATGTGGGTGTGCTACAAGCATGTAATATTCATCCTGGCTGGATAAAAATGAATGTGCTAACAAAATGAATATGCACCTTCCTAAAATAAGAATATTTTGAAGTTGTTCTGAATTATATGGGAGAATGTTGTGATATTACATTTTGCTGAACTTTCATTGTTCCTGTTCTTCATGAGATTAATACCACTGAATTGTGTAAGTACCAGTTGCTGGTTAAACTGTATATTGTTTAGGAACATACTAAGTCAAACCCATTATTGAACCCAAACCCACTGTGAAAGCAGAAATAAAAAAGAAAATTATTTTTTTCAATGAATTTTCTACCCATATGAAACGGGAAAAAAGGGTGATTACAAAAGTAGAGTATGATTTATCTATGTGATATGCAGTGACTGCAGCATGTCATAAATCTGTATTCCCACAGTACTTTGGTTACGACACAAAAGATTTTTTTATGTGTGATTTGTAGAATGCTAACAGGAGAACTTCAGGATATTTATGAAAAACCTTTTGCAAACCACGAGCAAGTAGAAAGTTCAAAGACACTTGTTTTGAAATATCATAGTGGTGTTTTGGGGCTGATGGAAGCTGACATCAAGAGTTGATTGAAGGTGGGCATTTGGAATGAATGCCAAGGATTTTGAGAAAGACAAATTCAGAACACTTTCAAGATTGAAAATGGCTGTTGTCTTAGGGGGCATAGAAGAAAAAAAAAAAAACAAAAAAAGCAAGAGTGTAGCAGCATTCCAGTAGATAGNTTGAAGGTGGGCATTTGGAATGAATGCCAAGGATTTTGAGAAAGACAAATTCAGAACACTTTCAAGATTGAAAATGGCTGTTGTCTTAGGGGGCATAGAAGAAAAAAAAAAAACAAAAAAAGCAAGAGTGTAGCAGCATTCCAGTAGATAGTAGGTAAAACCAGGAGAAAATTTCCCTTCTTGAAGCCAGAAAAAAGGAAGGTGGAAATGAGACATGATGGAAAGATTCCAGAATGACACTGCTTGCATTACACACAAAAGCATCGTGTTTTTCTGAGGTGATAAGTGGATACTTTGTACCAACTCTACATTAGTAGACAAACAAAAACTAGATTGTTTGGAAGACAGTACAGTCAAAAATAGAATAAACTTAGAGATCCCGGATTGGTCCAACCTACAAAAGTAAAGCTGTTTAACCATTGCACCGTTCCTTATTTCTTTGTGTGCGGAAAAATAACTTTAATGTAAGTGGCAATATTTGGATTGAAAAACATGTTTCTGAGCATGGTTTTGAGTATTCTGAGGAACTGGGAGCTTTATACTTTAGTTTCAAAGTCTATGGTTGTCACCATTATATGAACCAATAAGAATATAACAGTACATCAACAGCTTGGCTGTTCTCTTATGTAAAGACTAATGCTGTAGTGACAGCAATAGTGTGTCACTACCTTTTCTCACTTGAAGTGAGCACTGCATCATACTGTATTTAAGAACAGAGAAAGGTAAGAAACTAGTGAAATGTAAGAATTCATCAGTATTATGAAACAATTCTTCAAGGAGTTAATATCCCATAAAAATCATACACACATTATAAATCATGGTTTTGGAAAATTTTCTTCTACCATATAAAGTAACTACAAATCTGACAGAAAACCGGACTCTAAATCCTTGTAATGAATATATGGGAGTCTAAACAAGTTTCAGAGAATTACTTTATAGCAAAGGAAAACTAATAAAAATATTATAAATATTTGCAAAATTTGAAGGAAGGTAGCAGTTATCATGTATACAAAAATGAAAGCATCGGGATGATGATTTGATACTGGTATCAAATAAGAGACATTAATGAAAGCAGATCTTTCTCAATGAATTAGTTAAATTAAGCCTTTTATTTTGTCAGTCTGAAGTACTTTATAAACTTTTGTGGTCGTTGTCTTATGTTAGGTGCTAAAATAGGTCTTAATTTATGGTGTGGTTTATGGTCAGGCTGTCATGGTTTTGTACATCATAAAAGTGATATAATAGACAAAGCTCATACATGTTTAAATGTATTCAAAATCAAATTCAAAGATGTTCTTTTGTAGGATGACGTTCAATCTGGCCAGGATTCTTTGCCACACAAGACAGTTATAAAGCTGTCATCACAACCAAGGTAAAGAAATTATATTTTACTTAGTGTCTGAGTGTGATTTTACTACGTAGTAGGTTTTTTATGTCACTTAATTTTTTTATGTCACTTAATTTTTTTTTAACTTTTTTAAACTTACCTCTATTACTCAGAATATAGGTAAAATTTTTAAAAAAGAAAAATAAAAAAGGGTAAAAAGGTAGTTTGGCATATTATGCTAATACTGTTATGTCTAGTTGAAATAGGACACAGCACTTCACAGAAGTTTCTCACCACTAATGCAGCTGCAGCAAGTAAAATGGGCCGTTTACTGTGTGCTTTTAAAGTATTGTAATACTTAATAAATTATGCTTTAGAGCAGCAGTAGAAAATTCTAACTGAAATAATCACGTGTCAATACTGTGAGCAAAACCATAGTTTTTATAAGTCCTAAAAATTGCAATATATAAATGCTGGATTTTCTTTAAAATTAAGGTAGGAGATAAACTAGGACTCTGTTTTCTAAACTCGAACTTTCTATACCATTAAGAGGTCTTCTTTCTCTGTAGTTCTTGAGTATTCAGTTTAAACTGATGTCCTACCATGACCATTCAGTGTCCAACCTGAAATAACTTAAAAATTCATTAAAAGTCAACTAATCTGAATAAAGTGAATAAGATGTGTGGATATGAGAGCTGCTGTATGTGTAAATTAAGTAATATGAGTTGTTTTGCTTACAGACCAGAAGGCTTATGGTTCATTTAAAAAGTGAATGCTAGTTTTGCTGATGTTAGTATTTAATTTCTCTAGTTCTAGCTTGTGCCAAGCTAATGAAACTTACTTGCCTAATTCATGAAGGTGTCGGACTATTTAGCACAGTTAACTTCTAGTGTTAAAAAATTCTAAATAGATTCTTTGGAAGAATATGCGAAGCTTAATCCTTGTCAGCTTTTGGGGGAAGTTGTCTTCAATCCTCTAAATATAAATGAATATAATATGTTGTGTCTGTTTAGTATTAATGAAGCTCTTCTCTAGAGCAGTTATGCAGGCCTGCATACTATTTATTTATTTATTTATTTCCATAGGATTTTTTTTTTCTCTTATTGCAGTTCTAGATTAATAGATTATGTTAAAGTTGTTCTAAATGATACAAATCTCAGGTGACTTGCTATGTATTTAAATAATATCTTTTAACTTTTTCAAGATATTCCTTCAGATTTCTCCACTGGGAGAGGATTGTATATAAGTGTTTGGCTGAAGGCTAGTTTTAAAGTAGACCTTCCTTGCCGTTTGAGAATGGCTTTAACTTTTTTGCTTTTCTTGCCTAGGTTAGGTGTTGAAATTTTTCCCATATGCTTTGCAACCCCTGATATGACTTTTGTTTGCATCCACTGTTCCTCTTATCTCTCTGCCTAGAATGCTAAGTAAGTTTTTAATTTTTGGTGTTCATGCACTTCAGGCATTTGGTTGGGTTTCTCTTTCCTCTAAGTCATACATAAAGTACATGTACATGTCAAGCATTTTTATTTTAAAATTATTCTAGCAGCCTTTTGCTGCTGTTCTCTAAACTTACTAAGATGATAACATTGATAGATAATTGCTAATTTTAATCTGCCTGGTACTGTAAAAGATTTATGGGAGATAGAATAAAGAGCAAAAAATGTGTGAGGAAGAAGGGGAAGAGAAAGATTACAAGGGAATATTGATATTGCTGCCTGAAAATGTGGTGGTTTTATTTTTTGTAATGACTTCCTGTTTGTAAACACTTCCAAAATGATGCTTAAATGCACAGTAACTCATGTTTCCTTTGTTAAGATTTTCATTTCAGTATCTGTCCAATTATTTTCTCTGATGAACATGAGCTTAGTGTTTCTGGGCTTCTAAATTTATCTCTTCTTGTAGTCTGAATATCTCCACTAACGTTATTACCATTGTGAAAAGTGCTATGTAAGCTGAGAAAGTAACTTTTGTTTAAATCTAGTATGTGAATGTTGTAACTGTGCATCTGAATTTTTTAGTAGCCAATAAAGATGTGAAAAGTTAATTTCAGTAGAATATTAAACTTGATACATTTTTTGCTAAGGATTACTGTGCTTAAAGTTCAAAGTTTTAAGCTCTTAACACAGAAACTGATTTTTCATTTCAAATTTTGATGCAATACCATGAAAATACTCATTCTGTCCAGAACTTTATTATTTGGTTATCCTCTATTTATAATTATCTTTATTGTTCATGTCTGTAGCATGAAATCTTTAGTTTTCTTTCCATTAATGTATTCTAATATATCATTATGTGGGGTAGAAATTAAGTTAGCATAACTGGCAAGGTGTTACTTTTCTTTAATTGGCTGAATATTTAGCCTTTTATAGTTTTACATTTCCTTGTTGTGATTTTGAAAGAAAAAAAAAACAAACCAGAAACACGACAAAACAACCAGCTATATTGTCAGTTGATTTTTCTTATAAAAGTTTAGTTCATATCACCTATAATTTTAGAGGAGAGCTACTGATGAGAAGCTCATAAGATAATGCCTTTTTTAGTATTTTCAATCAATTTTCCTATTGTTTCTTATTTTACTGAGTTGATATTATAATTTGCAAATCTGACCTGCATTTCAACAGGAGAGTAGTTGGTAGTATGCTTTTTGCTCTCTCATCCAACCTTTGTTTCTGATGTTTTTTAGTTAGGCATTCTCTTTGCTGCTCGTCAGTATCGTAGTCAGTGTGAAAACTGTCTGAAACAAAGAGCCTGTACAGGAAAGCTAGTGCAATTGATTGCATGGGGGAAAAAAGAAAAGAAATAAAAATCTTTCAGCAGTCATTGTTCCAGTATGAGGTAGCTCCAGATTACGTAGATAAGAAGTATCTTCCAAACTGCTCCTAAGTAGGTGTCAATTTTCATATATTTGATATTGTTTCCCCCCCAGTTATGCATCTCTTCTCTGTAGGGCTCTGATAACATCTTTTTAGGAATCTGTAGGTTAAAAAAAAAAAAAAAGAGAAAAAAGTGTTAATTCCAGGTAAACAGGAATGTAGAGTATTTAGTGTCTTACTGTGACTTGGAATAACTAAGTGGTC
Source organism: Agapornis roseicollis (assembly GCA_002631895.1). NCBI lineage: Eukaryota > Metazoa > Chordata > Aves > Psittaciformes > Psittacidae > Agapornis > Agapornis roseicollis. The sequence goes on from NDXB01000045.1 coordinate 10,217, forward strand.
TTACAAGTTAGGCTTTGGAGTATTATAGTTACGGTGTCTTAAATTACATACAACCCCTTTAGCTGATAATGGATTTGCATGCTTTTCCTAAAAAAAGTGCTACTTCCGTCTGAAAGCCAAAGCTTTCAGAAGATAATATCTAAATAGATAGGGAACTACTTTTGTATCTTCTGAAATTAACAGTTATTAAAGTGTGTATTGGAGACAAAGCCTGTGAGTTTGCTGTTAAATTGGATGCTGCATCATACTTCTGTGACAGATATGTCCTTTGATATGATCATTGCTTCTTGGGAATAATCAGCCTGAGGTCATAGTTCCCAAATGGCAAAAGATTTACACCCACTGGGCTTTGGCGGGAGACGGATGGTGAAGGGGGAAGGGTGTGGGTTTGAACCTCTTCCTGTCCAGGTTAAGCTGCTGGCTGTTGATAAAGGGTATGTTGAAAGTGTGAGGGGCAAGATCTCCTAGCTGTTACTGTCTACAGTGTTCTGGAAACAGCATTGCAGAGGAATGTGATACATGACAAATAGCTGAATTGGCTGTACCAAACTGGATTTTGAAGTAGTATTTTTTAGCATAACATGGTAAATTTAGGACCAAATGAGATCTAAGAGTGTCAGTCAGGCTTCTCCCCTCCCCCCCCCCCCCCCCCTCCCTCTCTTTTTCCCCTCTCCTTC